>JAUYWV010151767.1:0-10067 GCA_032274565.1 Nematoplana nigrocapitula
TTTTAAATTGGTTGTGCCGCCCAGTCAAAATTTCTTGTGTTTAGGCTATGACATGACTGAAGTTGGACTATTATATTTAGGACAATCCTACTGAGCAGCAGCTGGAGATTCACAACAGATCCCACCAGCTGTACAATCTTTGACTGCGACGAAAGTAAAAATGCAGAGAAAAGAAGTTGCTCAAGTTTTCGGTAGTTCAACTAGGGAAGTTTCCCAACAACTGGCAGTTGTCCTGCGGCTATTGCTTTATCGATCCGTTTGCACCTCGAAACTGCACGAAATATAAACCCTCGTAATGTGATAACATGGAGGGCTTCCCAAAATTAATTGTCTCCTCCTAGACCATCAATCGGAGAGAGTAGAAATTTTGTGTACCCACCCTTTGAATGGCGGTGCAGGGCGTGCACTGTGTGCTTTTTTAATTGTTTTTTGTATGGGTACCACAGGTTTCGTTTTAAGGGTCTGTTTTAGGCCATTTTGAGACTACCAAACTATACGTCATTTTTATTCCTGTTTTTGTTATTCAATTTTAAGGAAATTTCGCGGAGATGAAGAACAGTGAATTCACCACTGACCATCAGTCACATTGCATTTCCCGTTATTGATTTATTGATTGATTTGGTTTTTCACATTATACGCAAAATCTTCAAATTTCCACTATACTGATTCGAACAAAATTTCCCACATTTGTAAATAACTTAATCATAAAACAGACTGCAGAATGCCAAAACAATCGATCATTAAAATCGACGAAGAATCATTCATTTTCAAATTATTGATTAATTTGTTAACTAATGATTAGACAAGCAGACTTTGAAATTGAATGACATTGGAATTATAAAGTTGACATCGTGATTGTAATTCGCGACAAAATGTCCAAAGAAAAGAAAATCAACTAATGGCTCCCAGTCACGAGCTGCCAGGAGAAGGAGAGTGCATCAAAACGACACAACGCACTGCGCATCAATATCCAGCGAACGCGACTGCGACACTCTCGCACAGCGCACTGCCCGTTATCAAGCAAACGTTGCACAAATATCTCAAGCCCGCGCATATTGCGCTGCGGCTTGCCCGTTATTAAACAACCGCTATGGGAGCCACTGGTTCCGTTTGCAGGGTCTTTTAGACACTTTTAATATCTTCACGTCATTTTATACAGTCTGTTATTGATATGCGATCTGCACTGCTTCCATGGAAATGGTGACAGCAGTCGATTTGAACATTTAGGGCAAGTGATATTTCTCGGGTTACATTCCGAGCTAGCGGGTCACCCAACCCAGTCCACCTGCCAGATACGTGCCGTCGTTGTCGCCTCATGCGCCGTTCAGCCTCCTAGGGTTGCATTTGATGGCTGGATGTTCCAGAAGCTAGACGGCAGTGTCTTTGGCAGCGGAGAAGCTGATGTGGTTTTCTGTGTCGTATACCTACTGCAAAGCAGAGGGAGTAGTGACAATCGTAAATAATTCTTTACGAGGCCGGTCTTGGCCATCAATGCACTCGCCAGACTTGTGTGTCCAGTTTATTGCGACGTAAAGAGAAGTGCGAGGCGATGGGCAAGTGACGAGCAGTAGCGAATCCAGGAATTGTTTATGGTTTTATTGATACATTAGGCCCACACGGTCAGTTTATCCTTCTTCGTGGCATTTCGAAAGTTTCGTACTCAACTTAGCAAGTGTAAGTATGTGACTTATAAAGAGGTTGATCCAGGAAAACGGCGCATTTTAATGAAATAAATGTTTTTTTAAATAACTGAACTTTGTTTACGTTGTATGAGGTGTATGAGAAAAGTTCCAGGATTGGGGTCAAAAGAATTATACAAACTGCAAGTCCCCCCCCCCACGAGTCTAACGCACGTTTCCATCGTTGCTCCGCCACGCCTCCATGCTCTTCTGAACGGATGCGCAAATCTTCGATGATAATCTTCCAGACGCTGTCACGATTGATGCCCAGTTCACTTGCCAAGTATCGTGCACCCACCAGCACCTGCCTCACACGCTCAACGTTGTCCTCTCAGTCCTGCTCGTTGAAGGCATTCCGCTCCTGGAGTCGTCTTCGCGTCGCTTTGTGAACCTTGTTCACCTTGTGCAACTCCGTGTGAATTTTCCCTTTCTCCAAGCACAAGTGCACGCATTTTCCAGACGTGGTAACCATCAAGTGGGCAGTGACAACGGAGCTGCGGAGAATCCGCTTTCAGAAGTGCACCGAGGCGTGGCGAAGCAGGATGGATTACTTGGAAGGGGAAAACTTGTAAATATGTATATACAGGGACAACTAGTTGTCCCTGTGTATATACATATTACTTATAGAAAATAATTTTCTTTTGAAATATAAGTGTTCCACCATTGCCAATAACCCCAGGCTTCACTGAATGTTAAAACTTTCGAACTCATTGAGAAACTCGTTGAGACTTTGTGAATTTGGAAACTGACTGTTTTGCGTTTCATTTCTATCCTTTCAAATACATATCGATCACAAACTTTCGTATCAGGTAACATAAAAGCCAAACAAAATGAAGCTCTGATTTCATATACTGTAGTGCTTCAAAATATTTAATGAATGAGTTGTTTAAATATAGTTGACAGTTTCTTGTGTCCTGCATATTCTCTGAAGCTCTCTGTAGTACGCTCATGTTGAATTCCTTCTACACAGGTGGGCCGGGCAGTGGAAGGCGTGCTGCTGGCTGCCCAACCCTTGCACGGACGCCACGATCAGATGGCCACGGAGGTGGAGGAGTGCACCACAGCTGTGCACAGTGCCGTCGAAGATCTCCTGCACCACCTCGGCATGGGATCTGTTCAGGTGAGCGGAGTGGAGGCAATGGCGTGCCGAGCTGAACTGCTCGTAGACATAGAATTGGGACTGGAGCTCCACTGCCCACCACTCGGTCTAAGGGCACCAGCTGGTGGACTAGGTTTACTAGAAGTTAGACTAAATTCCAAGACACATGGACTAAAGGTCGGCATTGAAGGTTATTCTGCCGTGGTCCTTGGACCGCTAATGCTAGCATGCTAATGCCTGTTGCCCCTCGTGTGTGTTCGGTGCAGTCCCACCAGGACCCGGTGGTGGAGACCCTGCTCGGTGGTGGCGAACGCCTTTCGTCCAGTCTGGGCAACAGCGCCATCATGGTCCGGCAGGCACAGATTCTGGCCAAGGCCAGCTCCCAGATCGTGACCGCGTTGAAGCGAAGAGCCGAGGTTGAGCCCCCGGATTCGGACAGGCAGCGGGCTCTGTTCTCCGCCGCCAAAGTGTTGGCCGATGCTACCGCCCGCCTGGTGGAGAACGCTAAGGTAAGGGCCTCTTCATAGCTGGGGGAACTTGAAAATGTGCGGATAATTTGCGGAAATAATATATTTTATTGATTTAAATATTCCATCTTTACTTTTTGTAGTCGGTGATCTTTCCTCTTGTGTACTATTTCACCGTTGTCTCACTCCTCCCTCCCTCATCAGATATTGGTCATCTGTATAGTGGAAGCGCAGAATGTGAGTCGCTGCGATGTTGTCCGCGCGGATTGGCGAGTCTTGCATGGCACCATACAGATAGTGTACACATATGGGGATTTCAGGTGCACAGTTTGGTGACTGGGTTGCCCTTATATGAATCTTATTCCCATACTCCTATTACGCCTATTTCCCTGTGTTCATGTTACAAATCAAACTGTCTGGATACCTACACCATATGGAGGTTGAGGAAGAGCAGGAACAAGTCTGGTCAACATTTGTTTCAAGAAGAGTTTCTCATCATCAGACAGGAACGAAGTTTCTCGAAACAATTGTCACAAGTCAATAAATGTCGGCGAATTTGTTCTAGCTCTTTTTATCTTTAAACATTTCGTTCGGTGAATTATAATCTCTCATTGTGCTAATATAAGCCGTTTTAAACATTTTAATGATAGTAGCCGTTCAAATATTCATAGCATTAGCAATCCACATGGACTTCACCAATGCAATGCAATTATCTATTTCTTATCTTATTATACCATACTTCCCGGCACTCACAAGGAATGGTTTGGTGGGAATCATATATGAGAGCATGTTTGTACGTATGATTTGGCATGTGCACACTGCACGCTACACTATGGACTGAATGAACACTGTTCTAAGCAACCTAGGAAATGAACACTGTTCTATGCAACCTAGGAAATGAACACTGTTCTAAGCAACCTACGGAATGAACACTGTTCTAAGCAATCTACGAAATGAACACTGTTCTCGACAACCTACGAAATGAACACTGTTCTAAGCAACCTACGAAATGAACACTGTTCTATGCAACCTACGGAATGAACACTGTTCTAGACAACCTACGATATGAACACTGTTCTAAGTAACCTACGAAATGAACACTGTTCTAAGCAACCTACGAAATGAACACTGATCTAAGCAACCTAGGAAATGAACACTGTTCTAAGCAACCTACGAAATGAACACTGTTCTAAACAACCTACGAAATGAACACTGTTCTAAGCAACCTACGAAATGAACACTGTTCTAAGCAATCTTTGAAATGAATACTGTTCTAAGCAACCTAGGAAATGAACAAACACTATTTTAAGCAACCTTCCAAATGAACACTGTTCTAAGCAATCTACGAAATGAACACTGTTCTAGACAACCTACGATATGAACACTGTTCTAAGCAACCTACGAAATAAACACTGTTCTAAGCAACCTACGAAATGAACACTGTTCTAACACAACCTATGAAATGAACACTGTTCTAAGCAACCTACGAAATGAACACTGTTCTAAGAAACCTACGAAATGAACCGGATCGCAGAAGGTGCTTTTAAGCAAGAATATAATTGGCTCCTGGACTTCTGATGTTCAACTCTCGCAGTAAACCCTCTCACACAATCGTCAAATTGATCAATGTCCGAAATCTCAGAGGAACTTAAGGCACTATAAGCGATTAGAATTTCCTTCAATGAGTGATGTTTTCTCGGAAAATAAAAACATACTGCAGTCTATCAATCAATAGAAATGCATGTCAGATTCTGATGGTAACTGTCTGTCTTCTCTCTCTCCCGCACCCTCTGTTGACTACTGCAACCATATGCACTTCATGTCAGCAAGTTTAACTTTGGTCTACACACACCCATCGTCTCTAACCCATCCTTTCTCATCATAACATGGCACAAAAGTCTGACCTGTCCGACAACAATGTCCTTGATCATTTCCCGCTTGACACCCGACTGTTGCACAATACAGTCCTTCTTGACCTCTTTTTACTCGATTTTACATCAATTTATGCAGCCTCGAGCCTACATAACTTTGCTGATTGTCCATTCTTCGCACCGCATACAGCAGTACCGGGTGTCCATAGCATCTGAGCAGTCTTGTGAGTCTGGTTTGGATGTCCATATTACGAGATGCCACTACTGTCTCTATCTTTGCGTATGTTGCCGTGGTCATCCCAAAAATTAAACGCGTCCGCTGCTAACTGCTCGGAATATAACCAAAGAAATGTCACTTGCAATAAATGTTCAAATCGAATACCGTCACTATTTCTATGGAAACATTACAGATCGCATATCAATAACAGCTATAAAAGTGACGTATAGTTTTGGTAGTCTCAAAAAGGACTAAAACGGAACCTGTGACACCCATTACGGAGTGCATGCCCAGCCACGCCATTCAAAGCACTTAGCATTTAATTTAACAAAGCTACCCACATATCGGAACTCTTGCATGGTGATTTTATAAACTAGGAAAGATCTTTTTCTGTACTATGAGTAGTATGAAATGATAATATTTCACGTTTACGTAATATACTCCGCCTGCAGCTGGTGTCCATGTCGCCCCAGTTTCACTAGTGTAGTGTTGATTGGTTTTGGTTTCAGGGCTGCGCCAGCCAACCCAACCAATCGCTACCCCATCAGCAGGCCCTGGTGGCTGCGGCCCGCCATCTAGACTCTGTGGTGCACTCGAACGCCGGCGAGGAGATCCGGATCAGACTCATCAGTGGGCTGGAATTCGCCGGACGAGTGGCCGCCAACTGCGCCACCCAACTGGTCGTCACCTCGCAGGAGGCCTCCAAGCGATCCAGGGCCAGCAATTTCCAGGTCGCCATCACTATCCTCTTCTCCTTCTGCCTCTTCCATTGTTCTTCAGACTTTTCAATCCTTTCCCTCCTTCATTTTCTTCCATAGTCATCATCTATTCATTTTCAATCTTCTCTCTCCTTCCCGCTTGACATTCTCGTCCTTTCTATCGTATTTTCCCCCTTATTTCTTTCCTTTATTTCTTTCTTTTATTTTTCCTCTTTGCTTACTTGCAGCATTTTTCACTCTCTTTTCTTCGTCATTTAATTCTATTTCTTCTTCTCCTTTCTTTATCCATTTTTCTTCTTTAGTTTGTATTTTATGTTTCATTTGAAAGGCTTTTATTGTGATATAATGATTTCGACTAGCAGCCTCCACTTCTGTGATTTCGATGGCTGGGGTAAGCCTTTCTCTTTCTTGCAGTATGTCATTGCAGGGCGGGACGCATTTCTATACTGCTTGCGTTGCCAGACAGGCGAAAAGCTTTATTCTTCTGCTTCGTAGTGACATGTGAAAGCACGGCGGTTGCTTGACCTAATGTGTAGATATGTACCGCCGTGCTATTTCGTTTTGTGATTAGCCAGGCGCCCAAAAATTGGAACTACAACATTGAAGCTCTGCTTTCGGAATTCCGTTGTCGGAAAGAGCGCGCCAGTCTTCAGTAGTGAGATAAATTCTCTCTTTGCTACTACATGTACTGTAGGTTAGAAACCTTCGTTTTTGCATAGTTACTGGAGTATAGTAGGTTCAGGTGTGGACACTCACTGGAGCTGAAAGGGTATGCCATGAGGATGGGGAAGACCGAGGAAGGGTTGTGTAGAAGGTGCGAAGAGGAGACGGAGACGGTGGAACATGTGATGGAATGCCCGGCGGGTTGGATGAAAAGGAAGGTCAGAGCTGGAGTTGGGAGGCATGAGGGACCTGTGCAGAAAAGCGTTTGAAGGATTGGCCTACTGGAAGTGGTTCAGGAAGAAGGGTCCCTGATTGAACGACGACGACAGCAGCAGTGGAAGAGGGCAACCACTTGATGATACTATTGAATATGGAAACACTATTGCTTCTATTCTGGTTGGAAGGAGGAACTTTCTGCTTGTCGCAATTGTTGGTAGTTAATGTTGAGTCTGTCTTTCTCTCTCCCTCTTCACCCTGTTCAGGTTTGCAACGAGGCTGCGGAGATGCTGAACAAGATTTTGCCGCGTGTGGTCTGCGCGTGCTCGGAGGCCAGGTCACGTGTGGAGGATCCTCTGGTCCAGTCCGATCTGCTTGTGGCGTGCCAGGATCTCATGCAGGTGGGGACACACAGTGGGAGATAGAAGAGAGGAGAGGAGAGGTGAGGCGGAGCGAAGGAACGAGAGTGTATGCTGTGCACATTTACACAGACATTCTAGTATATTCTATTTTTTGGCAATGAGAAATTGTTTCGTTTGAAATGTAAAATTAGTAAGTTTGAATAACATGTGCAGGCCACACCCAATCAACTACTTTACAAGAAGTAAAGAGTGGCTCCACAAAGCGTCCAACTTCCAGCCACTCCGCCAAACGAAATTTCTCACAAAGGTTGACTGATCAAGTCATTTTACAATACAAAGAACTATATAGTCCAAAACGACAATTGTTTACCTTTTGTAAATATAAAGATAGTCTTGTTTCATTTTCCCCTGAAATTCGTTGCCAAAGACAGGCCTCTATTCACAATTGCAGTATGCACAGCATATGGGGTAACTTATGTATGTGTATTAAGATTTATTATCACAGATTTAAGCTCTTTTATAGGGTTTTGTTTAGACTTTTTAGCTGTATTATCCTCGGGCACAAAGTACTTCATTCTTCTCTTTAATTACTGTAAAGTGAAGGCTGCCACTACATGACTCCTTTATGTAGTAAAGAAGGGGCATATCTGGACCACCCACCGAAGTACCCCATCCCCCTTCCTGTACTGGCTTGCATAGTCCTGCTATTGTATGCTCCTCGTCCAGTGCTTCGATCAGCTGCTCAAATCCTGCCAGGCCCTGGTCCCCACTGTGAAGGACACCTGTCTCCAGTCGGCCCTCGGGACGAGTGTCCAAGAGTCTACCACCTGCCTTGCCGACCTGCGTCGCTTCGTCCACCAGGCGGAACTCGTCTTCCCGACGGCCAGACCCACCTCCGACCTGGCCGCCCTCCTTGCCGCGATCGAACGGGTCCGGCGTCTCCATGGCGACCTGACCACTGCCCGAGCCGCCGTCATTGAGGGCACGCTGCTGCCCCTGCCCGGAGAAAGGGTAGGAGAGAGAGAAGATGACTTGCGCTTCCCCCACTTTCGGTTTCGATTAACCTTCCGCCTTCGTTACTTCCGGTTTCGATCAACCTTCCTCCTTCGTTACTTTCGGTTTCGACCCACCCTCTGCTTCTTTCACTTTCGGTTTCTACTCGCCTTCTGCTTCCGTCACTTTCGGTTTCGACCCACCTTCTGCTTCTATCACTTTCGGTTTCGACCCACCTTCTGCTTTTATCACTTTCGGTTTCGACTCGCCTTCTGCTTCCGTCACTTTCGGTTTCGACTCGCCTTCTGCTTCCTTCATTACTTTTGGTTTGATTAACCTTCCGCCTTCGTTACTTTCGGTTTCGATTAACCTTCCGCCTTCGTTTCTTCTTTCGGTTTCGATTAACCTTTCGCCTTCGTTTCTTCTTTCGGTTTCGATTAACCTTCCACCTTCATTACTTTCGGTTTCGACTCGCCTTCTGTTTCTTAAGATATGACATCCGCAGACTGGAAGACCTCAGGTCCACCAGAGTCGACTATATTTTCGCAGGGGAACAACAATCTTGACCTTGACCTTGTTTTGTATTTCAGTTGGAGAACTGCTGCACATTGGTGGCCTCGGCGGTCCGCTCTATCCGGGACTCCTCACCCCAACTGCTGAGCGCGGTGTTGGCCGGCTCTGGTGCCCTCCTGGACGGGGGCCAGCACCGGTCCAAAGAGGAGGAGGAGAGATGCAGGGAACGTGTGGGGCAGCTGGCTGGCGTCCTGGCCGGAGCTCTGGCCGAATTGGTGGACGGCATCCGCGGATTGGCGGCCTATCGAGCCGCTGGTGAGTGTTTTGCAGATCACTGCTCAGGTCCGCGGATGTGTCCACAGTACTCAGATCTTAGAGAAAAGAACGTACCTAGCTAGCTATTGTTCTTGAGGAATTTGGGTGGTTGACGCTTTCCACTGCTGACTGAACAAATAATACAGACGCCACCGACTCACTGTGTGTGTAGGTGTGAGGGGGTCGGTGTGTGTCTGCACAATTGAGACCCATAGAGCAAATTCCAGCATTTCTTCTTCACCTTGCTTCCACTATCTCCTTGTTGACTTCTTGACCCACCGTATTCAACTCACCTCCCACTACAAAATACTTATTGATTTTCTATCTATTCAAACAGAACTACCTTATCTGGTCGTGCTTGTTGCGCTCTGCTCAGCTGATAACGATCACCAGGTGCTCTCTTGGCTGTAGATAAAATGCGCCAGTTCTATCATATGGTTATACTGTACTTGCAAGCAAGACCACTCAACTCAATTCGAACATATAAAAACAGAAAATCAACAACAAAGAATTGCCTGACAGTCACCTATATTTTACTTCTGATAAACATGTTGAGTGTCGTGATATCACGCACGTTGTATACATTCTTCAGGGGTGTAGCAACAGGGACCCTCATTATAATTTTCAAAGGATCCAATTTCGGAGTAGGGCCCAGGCAGCACTGCAAAGTATTTTTCTATGCAGCAACATTAGAAGAAACCCATAGTACCTAGGAAAGGGGCCCTCTGTTAAAAGAGGACCTTTGCATGAAAGAAGTGATAATTTAGAAATCAAGAAAAGATCTTGAGGATCATTATACCAATAAGACCTAAAACAATTGTAATTACCCTAGAGTAAATATTATGCGTATCTCTACAGATACATATACAGTGTATAATTAAGAGGGCCTCTGCAAACATCAGGAGGGCCGCCCCCCGTGTCCTGCCCCCCCCCAATCCGGAAAGTGTTGCTAA
>JAUYWV010151778.1:0-10067 GCA_032274565.1 Nematoplana nigrocapitula
TCTTTTAATGACGTCGGCTGAGTAGTGTTATAAAATAAGTTATGCACTTTTCTCAGATGATTGGCCATCCGAATAATTGATCGGTTGCAGATAGGACAAGGAGTCATTTCCGAAATACTTCACAGTCGCTTAATGAAGTATTGAGTGCACTACAGTTTATTTATAGGCCGAGAGATAGGGTTGCTTTGTTGATGATTCCAAGTACAGATGGGCCAAGGTGATGACTGGGATCAACTTGTTTTGTATTTATTTTCATGCCATTACCATTCATTTTCGGGATACAATTCGCAGAAACAAGCATAGGAGTAGAAATTACGTTCTCTTTCTATTTACAAAGAGATGTTCATATGGTGTTATGTCCCCACCGCCTCCAAGAATTTATCTGAACTTTTGATAAAATAGAAAATATAGCAAACATTAATTAACTCTCTATTTTTATTCTCAACAGTTGACTTCATTGGTTATTATTATTAAAATGGAATGTGATCTGATCATAAAAGTAAGTGGATTATATTTAATAAATGATACCTAATTAATCAGGTGCAGATCTAGCATCTGACCTGGCTTTAAGTAAGATACTAAATAGTGCCGCGCAAGCCCAGATTTTAAATTCAGATGAGAGTATTTAGAAATGCCGCATGAAATATGCCATGTAGAAAAGCTGGATACGGATCTCGGGTCGGCACACCGCTTCGGCGGGTGACAGTGTACCTCTCCCTGCTATAGCTATAAACACCATTCACAGTACATCTGTATGGTTTTCACAAAGCTCATGGGCTGGATGTGTGTGTGTTAGAACCAGGTTATTTGTAACCTAACTCCACCTAGGCATCTCCGGATAGGCGGATCAACCAGACTACAAATAGAGTCTCCATCGGGATTCGAACCAGCGCCACCACCGTGGTGGTAACGGCGGCGAGCGCGTTTATCACTGCGCTAGCCAAGCAGATAAAATGTTCGAGAAACTCACTGAGGAGCAGTGATCGTAGAGCGTGCAAAACTTTGCTTTTAGATTCTGAACATCGCTACTTGTGACTCCAGACTTCGTATGCCAGCTGAAGCTCATCAAAACGCAGCAAGAAATGAACGGTTTCTGCCATGCTGCTGCGAGTACTTCATCGGACACTGGTAATAGCCTTTGACAGTTGGCTCGGCCGTACTTTTTTTAACTTAAAGAAAAGTAGTGGCAAATCGAGATAGATTCTCTTATACGTCAGTGGAAACAGTAACTGTCCAGTAATTTGAACTAAATATTTCTGGAGTCAGCATCGTGTGAAATAAATCGGAATTTCGATTTATCTCTCTCTCTCTCTCTAAATTAGTTGGCTCCAAAACGAGCTGCTGTGGCCTTCACGGATCGACGCCAATCTTCACTGTGCATTGCTTGTTGAGATGCTTGTTGAAGATCACATCCAACCCATTCCTTAATGTCAGACTGTCAGGTTCTTCGCGGCCTTCCTCTTGTACGTGTGCCTTCCACTTTGCCTTGGATGATGTCCTTTTCGAGACCGTCATGTCTCATTACGTGACCAAAAAAAATTAATTTCCTGCTGACGATTTGTTTGAATAGCACCAAAAAGGAAGTACGTTATTACACAATATTACCAGGGATTACTCTCAGAGTCACCCTTGGTAGCTTAAGGGTTAACCATGTTAGGTATATGTACCTACACATAAATATTTCTTTCACACTCAACGAAAGTGATTATATATAAATGCACACATTTTTGTATTATGAAACTGTTTCAGTAGAATTTGTAAAATTTTCCAAAAAATGTAAGTCCCTTAGTAGGAAAGACTGTCGCGCTCGCCACGTCGGTGTAGGGATCATTAATTGATGGTGGTGTGTAGCTGTCCTCTGCAGTGGATGCTGGTGTCCATCTCTGCATCACTACTATCATGGTAGTATGTCATGGTAAGCACGCCAACCTTCTCGGTCTGCTGCCTGTTTGGTTGCTGTTGCCAGTCCAGTCCATGTGTTGATGTCTTTCACCCAAGATGTCATCGGTCGTCCTCTGTACTCCTCGGCCTTCGATCTTGCCTTGAATCAGCAGCCGCTTCTCTATATGCAGTTTTTCCGCATGATCTGTCCAAAGACTCGCATTTTCCTTTTCGCTCTACTTCCTCGTAAAACCATTCCAGATAGGAATTTTTTCCTGCACCCATTGTTTGGTTCTGTCCAAGGAATTCTGAGAACCCTGCGCTAATACCACTGTTCGAATGCATTCAGAGTTCAAATTTTGGAAAATAGTAAAGATTGTGACTTTTAAAAATGTATGATACAGTTATTGCAGTGCGTAAAATGTAAACGTAGGGTGATCGAACAGTTAATTTATAAAGTGAAATACTATAATTGCTGGTAAAATGTTGTGACATTCAGAGTTCGAATTTGTGTAATAATATGAAATTTTACTACTAAAATGGTTGGCCTATGATTTTGAGAGATGCCTACTCTTCCGTTTTGTTTTAGTTGTCTTCTCCCAGCCGATTCTTCCTCATATCGATACAATTGTTTTGTCTGATGAAGCAATAACTTCTTATTTTCGAATGGCACAGTTAATAGACACAATTGCGTTAACTCTTGTCAGGAGAATGAATCCACATGCTGGCCAAAGTCCTTACATGACACCAAAGGACTCTGCAGCATGGCGCATTGTCAGATAAAAAGTATATTGTTTTGCTGTAAGAAGTCGAAATCTGGAACAACTGAGGGAAGTAAAGGCACATGGAGGGGCGTAGGAAGACAATAAAAAGTGCGACAAAACAGTATTTTAGTTAACAAAATTGGAAGCAATTCGTAGTCAGTTACCAGCCCAATGAGTGAATAAATTGACGAAAAGGCTATAAATGACTCGTATAGTCCTTATTGATAATCACTTTTTTAGAAACTGCAATGCCAACTAAATCTTTAATTACAACAGATGAAAATGAGAAAGATAATTACTTAACAGTTCAGTATTATCCAAACAATCAGAAAGTGTGATATAATTAATAGAAGTATATTTTAAATATTATTAAACTTCATGTACCTAATCATGTAGTACAAATTATTGTATTTAATTTCAAGATTAATTATTATAAATATAAACTATTTTTGAATATTATATTGATTTAATACTATTTATAAAAATATATGTGTATCATTATTAATTTATGAGGCCATTATTACGTGAGTGTTATGTCTTACAAATTGATATGTTAGTAATATATATTTAGCAAGAATACAACGAAAGAACTGAAATGTTACGTCAAACAAAAAAAATAAACCGTGTAAATATTGTGCAAGTGAAACGTTTCAAATCACTGTAAAATAAAATAAGAGCAACTGATAAAATATGTCTTTATTCCGAACCGGTTTCGGAGGCGACCCTACTTCAACAGACCATCAGCGAGACTAAGACAAATTAATGCATGTCAATAGAGTGCTAAAACAAATAGCGTACACACCAACAGATTACAAATAGTTACTTAATACCGTGTGAAAGCTCACGAATAAAGCTATACATATGTTTGTAAATATGTTTTGTGTCGTGTGAAGGGCGTGCAACCAGTCCAAAAAGGTTCTACGGTCTTGACAGGCATTCGATGATTTTAACCAAGTATTGTGTCAATCGATTTTATCGATCATCTTCCAAGTCGGTTTAAAAACGTATTGAATCCAGTGACCCAATTTTGAATAATACGACTAAACTTGTACAGTACATAACTGTTTACTGAAATACCGTATGTACTTTCCCGGAGGGGGGGGGTGACAGCTGCCGCTCAAAAGTCAGTCGGAGTAAGTCGGAAAACTGCTATAGGTCAATCAGAAAAATCGATATGATAGGTCAGTCGGAAATTAACAAAAGTTACAGGACGTAAAATCAGTCGGGAATTTAGCAAGTTTTGCCCCCCCCTCCACTTAAAATGACCAAAGTCCGTACCATTGTTCGGAATCTTTGTGCTGGTTTTGAATTTCTTGTAAATTGTACTGTGAATGTACCGCACTCACAAACGGACAGCGTACTATTTCCTAGCAGCAAGCAGGCAGGTAGGCAGTGAAGAATCCTCGCATATCTATAAGAGGTTATGTCTGTCGGTTTCTCACTCAAAATAGAAAACAGAAAAAGTTGCAAAAAGCACATACGTATAAACGGGATCGGAGAGAATATTTTTGCCACGAGTGAATACTCTCTGACTCTCGCGTGACATTATGTACTATTTCGAGCTGCTACATTATTAATAGGCGGATTAATGTCCAGGTCAGGTTTCTCTGCATGCCCCTCGCACTGTGCTAGCTAGCTTCAGGCGGTGAGCGTGCGCCCACGCGGCATGGTGGCATGCATGCGTGATCTATGCGTGTCACTTTTTACAGTTTTGCACTTTTCAGTCGCAAATGTCGCCAGTAGACGAGCAGTGATCCGCCAGAGAGAGAGAGAGAGAGAAAAGCTCCGTAGTACTCGATAGTAGTAGTACATGAGTTGAATGAATGAATGAATGAATGAGTGAATGAATGAGTGAATGAATGAGTGAATGAATGAGTGAATGAATGAGTGATCAAGGTGTGTTAGAGTGAATCGCGGCATTTTTCCTCGGTGTTCGAATCGGATTGAATGGAATGCCGTAGCACAAATATTGGCAACCACTTTGGCACAGAGTGCACAGAATAACTGCACTTGTGGCACGCACCCAACACCCACCCCACCAGACCAGAGGCGCCACACCAATCGGAACAAAAGACGGGGAGAGGTGCGGTGTGGTATTTGTGCTCGTGCCATTCCGCCAGCCGCCGCGCTCTTCTGACCCCATACTCCAGCAGTACCCTTACTCACCCGGCCACAGTCGTCGGGCAAGTACGTGCATAGTGAGGCGACGAATGAGTCATACGAATTTGAGTACTCACTGACTGCCAGGGTCAAACTTACGTGTGTGTGTGTATGCCTGCCTGTAGAATATCGGCAGCACAGAGGTGGGAGAGAGAAGTTCAACCACCAGAGCTGCAGAGCAGAGGCGTGGCTAAGGGGTGGGGGTCAAGAGGACCCTGCCAAAAACAAATTCCATTGTATTTCATTTAATCAAAAGGTTAAATTTAGGTAATTTACACCATCATGCACTATATAACACATTATTTTATAAATTATTTGTATCACAATGGTATTTTTTTATCAAGATTTATATATATAACAGTTAAAATATTTATGCATAGTATTTTTTTCTTCATCTACTTTTATTTATGCGGTACAACTTTTATTGCTTTTTGTTTTAGATAATTCGTTGAGTTAGTTCAGGAGGAAAGCCAAGAAAAGCATGTCAACAGAATTAAATACAGATTCATATAAGAATCTAAACGATAAAGCAGAAATCGAACGGAGTGGAGAAAATGGATGCCATAAACCTGAACCTGCTTGACAATAGCAGAACACTCGATAGATCGATAGATATTTATGAAATTTCAGAATTTGAATAAATGGTAATTTGTTGTACAATGTGAAGCAATTTGTAAAAATGTACTATTTTAAAGAGTCTCCGGGTGTTTCAACATTTCATTTAGTTTTTACACTACAATAAATAATATTACATGAAATTGGTAAAGCAAAAACATCGATTAGTTTCATATACCTGAGAATTGCTAAACTGAATATTGAATGGCATGTTGAGGTGTGGTGCTGGATTTTGTATTGTCATGTTGGAGAATTGTTTTTCAAATTTTATTTTTAGCCTGGAGGAAGAAAAGAAAACGCCTAGGACGTACTTGTTATTTAAATTTCATCAGTCTTAAATGGCATGCTAGCTTCAACTTTCAACGATATTATTATAAATCTGCTTTTTGATTTTTAGCCTACACCCCACCCCCTCTTATTTTTTTGCCGACTACGCCCCTGCGCCAGAGGTATGTCGCGCGTGGTTCAAAGTCGAGTCATCTCGCCTACTGCTCAACAACCAGCAAGCAAACTCTCGCACTCAGTGCTACTAAATGGGTGGTCATCCGCCCAAAGAGAAGATGTGCATTCCTCCACACTATAGCTATATGCTCGTATACAAACACTGTACATAACCCTCCTGCCTGCACTACATTGCATTGCATTGTCCCTTGCATCATCCAGTCGGTAGAACAGAGAGAGATGTTGGTCCAGTGAGGAAATTCCTGGACTCAACAGAAAGAATTAATGCCGCTACAGACCACACATACGTACACACAGATCTACAGTAGACAGAGATCGAGTCACCAAAGTATAGCAACTTTTCCGTTCGAGTTAAAAAAGTTAGTACCGTTCGAACGATAGCAATTTCAACATGTTAATAGTTTTGTTCTTCGTAATTAACGGTGAATGTCAAATTAAATTTCACATTTTTGAAAGAAAAAAAGGTCTACAAATTATCCCAAAAAATCGGATGATAAGATGAATTAATTATTCCCAATTATAACGGATTTTATGCTGATGAAGATGCATGTCCTATAGGTCTAAGTTAGAAATTAAAAATAAATTATTAATAGACAAATACACAACAAAAATGGTCCCTCTTCGTCTCCTGAGGGGTCCCAACCTTTCAGGAAGATGGTCCCCTCCGTCTCCTGAGGGGTCCCAACCTTTCAGCAAGATGGCCCCTCTTCGTCTCCTGAGGGGTTCCAACCTTCAGCAAGAATCCCCCTCTCCGTCTCCTGGTGTTCCAACCTTCCAGCAAGATGGCCCCTCTTCGTCTCCTGGTGTTCCAACCTTCCAGCAAGAAGCCCCTCTCCGTCTCCTGGGTCCCCAACCTTCCAACAGGAGGCCCCTGCCCGTCTCCTGGGGTTCCCACCTTTCAGCAAGAGGTCCCCTCCGTCTCTTGGGGTTCCAGCCTTTCAGTAAGAGGGCCCCTTCACCTGGCAAGGTTGCCCACTCCATGTGCGGAAGGGCACAGTAAAACCTCTCGTTTCTGAATATCTTTGCAAAAATATTTGGTGTCAAGAAAAAAACCACTCTGAAGATTCAACTGGATTCTAGAAATCTGGAAGCACCCTTGAATCCGCAATGTATATTGGAATTTCCCAGTTGGCCGGGTCTTAGAAAGTGGAAGATTTCAGTTAATTAAACTTTTAAAATCAATATTTGGCAATTTGAAAATTTATAAAACCTCGATATCGCCATGTTCATCATCCAATTCTTTGTGGATAAAAAGCTAACTCTTCAGATTTTCATGGCAGTCATAGTTGAGTCAGTTTTATGAATAATATTGATTTAGAATGATTATATTATTGTGAGTCATCAAATTTCACAATAACTGCAACTAAAGTAACTTATACAGTAAGGAGTTGGACGTGATGAACAAAGTAATATCTGCCTGCAAATGTATCTTCCATGCTCACACTAACAGTTCATTACATTTTATTGCACAGTTCATAAAATCTGATAGCTTATACAATTAACTGACCTTTACACTCATATTGACTCAGCTGTCATCTTTGAAGCTATTGCCAGTAGAAGTACAAATTTTGCGCGACATTTCCTACGGCTGAAACGCTTGTTAGATGTTTAGCAAGCAAATCCGTATACACTATATAACTTCTTTACGAAAGGTTATGGAGCAATTCGAAGATCGTGATCTTTCGTAACACCTTATCTTTATAAAACAGTGAATGACATCAGGATTGAGATACGCTCCTAATTTTAAAAGGTGACTTCTATAGAGCGGAACATCACACAGTTTGTCAGTAGCGAGTGTGTCCTCCCTTGGCGGCATTGCAGTTGAGGCATCGCTGTCTCATGGAGTTCACCAACCTCCCAATGAAGTCATGGTGGATGTTATTCCAGCAGACTGCCAGGTGGAGTGTGATTCTCCCGCACTCTGTTGGTGACCAAGCTCAGCCCACAGTACGTTCTTAATAGAATTGAGATGGTGACTGTTTGCTATTGACCACACCATGCGGCCGACTCCGGCCTGCCTGCTGTTTGAAGGCATTGGTCGCGCTCTGGAACAATGGAGTCTGGCGTTACCTTCCTGGAGCACCGCAACGTGCCCAATCTGGTGGAGAACCAGGATGACCATGACCTGCAGGATCTTTTGCAGATCGTGTTCACATTCAGCATTCCATCCACGTGCTGGTACAGATGATTTCAGAACTTCACTGGAGACCAAGAACGCATTTCACACGGTATACTCTCAATGGCTTATTTTGAACAGATTGACTTTGAATAACGATAAAATCCCTTATGAAATTGCGTTTAAAACCAACCTCAACAAATTTGGAATTGAAACCATAGAACCAATATATGCCGATGAATTATATATATTTTATTGAATTAAATATTTATTAGAAATATCTTTCAAAATATCCAATTGAATTGTTTAGTAACCACACGAATGTAAAATCATCATTATCACTAAATGCACAATGGACATCCTTATAGACAAAAAAAGCGAAATAGTTTTATACCTGTTTTCGCATACTACTACCAGTTTCATTTAAGTAGTAAATCAAAAGTATTTTCGGATTACTGGTATACTTACACAGTATTACAATTAATCAATTTGGATGCCTTCTTAAATAACCTATTTCATTTTAGTGTCCCCTTGCAGGCATGTTCGGGTTAACTGAGGGACCCCCCCCCCCAATCATTTTTTGTAGAACACTATATAGTACCTTTTTGTAATACACAAGTGTCATCTATAGTACTCCAAACCAACGTTGTTTTTATGACAGGAAAGTCAGTGCCCTTTTTTAGAAAACAAACCTTTAAAGAAATCTGGCGTTATTGAAGATGTGCTAAAAGGTAAAATAAAGGAACGAATTGTCAGGTCCGTTGATGATAAAAACATTTGCAACACGAATGTAAAGTTTGTTTAGAATAGTCGTTGGATGATGAAACAACACCTCCTTCCAAGACATCTCTACCTTTTCCAAATTATTTCTACCCCTCCCAAGTCATCCCTACCCTTCCAAGACACCTCTGTCCTTTCCTTTCCACGTCATCCCTGCCCATTCCAAGTCATCCCTGTCCATTCCAAGTCATCCCTGCCCCTTCCAAGACATCCATGAATCTCACAAGACATCTTTTTCTCTTCCAAGTCTCTCTTCCTTTTCCAAGACAAGATATGGACGCCAACGATATCTAGACCACGCATGTAAATGTGGGGTGAAAAGAGGAAGAAAACCACTGAGATACGGGAGCTATGCGCATTGATATCAGGCAATTTACAGCATAGAATAGAAAAGATGAGATCCTAGACTATTCTGTTGAACTTATACGATTCATTGCTATACTTATTCAAGAAGTTTTACCTTAGTTCAACGAGCAACCAGAGACAAGGTGGCAAGTTGAGAATTCGAACTTAGAGACAGGAAGAAAATGATTTCGAGTAGAAGTAGTATTGGTGATAATTGGATGTTTTGGAGGAGGAATACGACAACGAATGGACGATCTAAAAGAAGTATTCGATATAACTAGTTCCATGAGAAGTGAGGCAATAACTCGAAAAGTTAGAAAAAAGTTAATGGCCATGATCTCCTTACCTCAAGATCGCCAACAAGTTTACTCTTGTAGTCGCAGTCAAAATTGACGCAACTATATATGGTTGGTTATTGATCCTTATGTTACTTTTGATGTTAGGATTATATCACGTAAGTGTATTAGAATTTGATAAACTATAACCCTCCTAAGTACGAAATATAGCGAGGGATGTTTAGATGAAGTCTAATGCAGAAAGCTTGCCTCCTGCGGTACCAAAGGCTGATGGTTGTGAACCGCTGCTCGTCCATATCATTAACAGGGGATAAGATCGGTCCTGAGAAAGGAGAGATAAATGAATAATAACATTGTAATATAATAATCCCTATTATCAACATACTGTACAATGGGTAAAAATGACCTCAGGTGTGCCAACTACAAATAGATATAAAATTAGCAAATTATTTTCTCGGTACTAATGAACAAATTGTGACCAACAAAAATGAATACCAATAGAAACTTTGGCTGGATGTAATACGCATTTATTTATATTTCTTAACAGACATTTTATAGATAGGGTTAGGGTGATCTTTTTGAAGAAGCACCGGAAACAACTCGAACGTTTCTACAAGTCGGGTGAAACACTCCCAGTGAAAGTTTTCC
>JAUYWV010151789.1:0-10066 GCA_032274565.1 Nematoplana nigrocapitula
TTTTCTTTATAACAGTATTAGCAAAATGAATATATTATCAGCGTTATTCAAGCCAGAAACCTTATTAACGCAAAGAAAATTTGCTATTAGCGCAGGATATTTGTTTAGGAGAGCGAGCATAAAACATTTTAATCGAAGAAGAATAAAACGATTTGCAAATGGTTGCGCTAATTGCAAATTGGTAATTTGCGCAAATAGGTAAAATGCGTCCAACATATTTACTGATCATAAATTTTATTGCTGCAGCACAAGATTTACAGAACTTCGTAATTCACAAGAAAGGCGTCGGCATGCTCGTAGAAACATCATAATCGACAGAACTAATCCTTTTGAACACTATGAAACTATGAATACCGGTTTTCTGAAGACACCACTCGTTGCATTTATGATATGCTTCGTGATTCTGGTCTTAATCCTTTCCCCTCCATTTTTCCGATTTTTTTTCTCAGAATTTCCCTATACATACACTATGCACTTTCCACTGGCGGCTAAATTCAGAGTTTGCTATTATGGTTGCACTGTCCCTGCAGCGGTTGCGCCCAACACTGGAGTGTCAACTCAGACTTTGAGAGTGCCCAGAGTAGAGTATATATTTCTGTTGTTAAATATGGTAAACTTCCTAGAGCTAGCAGATATATAGTGAGAGGAAGGAGAATGCAGGTAGACTCTGGCGAAACATGGAGTTCTGCCCCTGAACCTGTTATGTGGAAATGGGCACGACATGAACCTGTCTGTCAGACAAGAAAGAGTAGACCGCTGGCGATGCAGAGTTAAAAATTGGAAAATGTGGGGGGGGGCAGCCCTGCACCTATACAAAGTGTGGGGAAATCCGAGCGACTATCCACGAACCAATAGTATCGCGCTAAAACGACCAAGTGATAATCAGCTGTTTAATCTAGGTTAGCGATGACGTATTAGTGGCCACTAAGTAGGAACGCTTTCTGGAAATGTAGCTAAATTAGTTAGAGGCGATACTAGTTAGTGGCGCTTCTAAGTTAAAATTGTTTCTGGAATACAGCCCCTAAGATTTAGTGTTACTGGTCATGTTTCATCCAGTTCTTCACAGATATCATAATGTGAATACAAGAATTCAATAAAATTACCAACATTCTATTGGACATTGCTGAATTTCATAAATGTGCTACCTGTTGTCTTCAAGCATTAGTGTATGTAAGAGATACCCCTGTCAAACAGTTAGACTGGTCCAGTTCATACTGCCATAAAGGTTATAGCTCCACTTTTACACATAGTAATTGTTTACACAAAACAATTAGACTACTTCTGAAGTTGGTAGGCCACACTAAGTTAGTAAAATGCCAGTCATGTCAGTTGTGTTTTACCAAGTTTCCTAAATATTATATATTCTCAGTTTATGCAAAGATTTCATTTTTCTGTTTTTGCTTCAGCATAGTTTCAAACTGGCACTGTTGTTGTTGGAGAAATGATGCTCAAAGCAGAACTCTATAATAGGGTCAATAGTCAGCATAACCACCCTGCTCAGTTCCTCGACCAAGGCATCAAGAGAGGGTAGGCCGCCAAAGATATTGAGTCGAGATCGAAGGGTGCCCATGCAGCAGAGGAGCCAGTGCTCGAGGGATTGGGCTTCCTCCATGCTGATGGGCCAAGGGGGATTGATGGTGGGGTCAAGCAGATTGGCGGATGCTCTAAAACAGTTATGGTGCCCAGACTGGATTCATGCCAGGAGAATGGCATCCTTACATGAGTCCACCAAACTTCAGTCCCTTTTCCAGGAGAAGTTGCTGTATACGGTGGCTCTGCATTGGTGTTCTGCAGGGGGATCCTTTATAAATGGCACTTGATGCATGTAGGTGCAGCATTGAAAGAGGTGGGCGAGGCATTCCCTCCTTGAGTGCTACTGTCTTGGCTAGCTTGTCTGGCATTTTGTTCCCAGGAAACCCACTGCAGGTCCATCCTTCCAAGCCACCCACCATTGAGATAACATTGAGCCGGGAGGTGATGGCGAGCATGTAAGGGGTCTCATTTACAACAGCTGAGAGCAGGGTCTGGCTGTCAGATCAGAGGGGCGTGGCCTCTCTCGGTTTGAGTCATTTCAGCATGGCCAGGAGTGCTGCTTTCTCCAAATCGTAAGAGGATGTGGCCGCACCTCCTCTTGAATTGAAGTGGAGGGGTAGCAGGGACTCTGGGTCGCCACTTGCCAGAGGTGATGGTTACCACAAAACCACCCTGGGTAGACCTGTCCATATATATAATGATGGCTGTGTTCTTCAAGGATGTAAGGTGGCTTATTTTGACAACCCCCTCCAATTTTGTGGTAACTGACCAGTTACTCTTGGGCGGTGGGAGGGGGAGATTCTCTTTGGATTGGGAAAGGTCCAGGAGCTCATGGACAATTTCAGATTTGGGTGGAACCAGAGCACCAGCTAGGCTGACGCAAGCTATGTTGAGAATGATGTCAGAGCCAGTTTCCTTTGGTGGTCATATGTGAGGTGAGCTTTCTTGTTTGAGATGGTGATTAGTTGATTGCTTTTGGTTTGGTAGCTAGAGATTCCCGCTTCTAGCCAGAGGACCTCAAGCTGTGTCGATCGATGTTGGCCCATTATAACTCAAAAAGTGTCTGGTTCTGCATATGATCCAGCACACCTCCATCCCAGGAGTTGGAGAGTCAGGGTTGCCATCTTGAAGCCATGGAGTGTATGACACTTTGTAGAAGGGTGGGGAAGACAGTGTGGAGGTTATCTTTTTTCCCATTGCCCATCTTTGGAAAACAAGGATGCCAGGATCTGACAGTAGGATGAGACCTTATTGGTGACACACTTCACATGTTTTTTAATCGTAGTGTTCTGTTGAGATGTTCTCTGGGGAATTTAGGAGGCATTGAAGAGCATCTTGTAGCATCTGGGCGGCTGAGCTCTTGTTGGTGTGCTAACGAGAATGGAGCCGTCGTCGGCAGATGGGGGGTCGATTGTGTAAATTAAGAAGAGCAGAGGGTCTGTTACTGTTGCTGCCAGCAATGTTTGTATGGGGAACTGGCACTGCAACAGGATGCATTTGAATCACACTTTGCCAAGAGGTACCAACTAATCACACACTGAGCAAGGAACTTTTACATTAGGTCTGGCTCCAGCAACTCTTTATTGACTGAGAAGCCAAGTTCTACTGAAGCCTGCCAATGCATCAAGGTGCACAGTTGCAATTAACTTAACTTTTGTAGCTCTGTGTTGGTTTCTGAACCTTATTGGTTAATTGAAACAAGAACAGGTCAACTCTGTTGCCTTTTTTGGAGAAACCTTGAAGGTAGATTGGTCTACTAGTCTACTAATCAGCATCTGATATTATGTGCAAATTTTCTCAGCTTCAATGTATTGGTTTTTCATGAATCAACTTATCTTGTATTTTTTGTCTGTGATGGAAATATGTGCAAAGAAATACATAACATCCCACATTCTGAAGTCTAAAAACCTTACAAAGATATATATTCTAGTCTGTGGCAATTAAGCTAACAGTTTTAGCTACTGTTATAAGAAGTAGAATATTTATAGATATAAAAAATATCTTACTTTCTTCGAATCCATTTGCTTTGACAATTTCTTTAGCATAATCTATGATATTAGAACATTCAATCTAAAATATAATGTATAAAAAATAATTAAAATACTTTTTAAATATTCATGTCATTAAATTATAATTTGAAATTAGGTAATTAATGAGGATATAGTCAATAGTACATCAATTTTTTGTTTCCTGTTAAATACTTTATGAATGATCAATTTTGTCTAAGTTGTGGAATAATTTTGCTACCATGGTCTCATGCAGTTGAAATTGAGGAACTTTTTACCACAAGCACTGAACTTTAATACCAAGCAACTATGAAAAGAGATAGAAAAATCTACAGACATCAGCAACAGAACATGAAGACTAGGTAATTTAGATCTTATCTCGTTAGTTTCTAAATGCAGCTTTTTTATTTTTTAAATGTTTTTACAAACATATTTTCAGGGTTTTAATAGGAAATCCTGCCTCTAGTTCTGGCCAATATTTTCCTTGAGCATATCAAACTTTAAAGGATTCCCTAACTTAGTTCTAAACAAAGCCATTTTTGTGCTCACAAATCTTTGTACAAGCCCCTCCTTAAAAAAACCTTCCATCTAAGGAAATTTGTGCCTTTCCTAAACAGCTTTTAACAAACACATTTTTTAGCTTCTAATTTCAAACTTGTTTTCAATTTAAATTACCCAAATTCACTTAAATTTAAAGATTTGTTTAATACTATTTCTTCAAAATGCAATGGTAGTGTTTAAAAAAATAATCGTCAAAACTGTGAATCATGAAAATAAAATAATACAGGACAAATATCAGAAATTATAAAGCTGACAATGGTTTTTCTAACCATTTCTCTGAACACTGGTCATTAACCTGTTTTTTAATAAAAATAACTCCACTAGAACCAGTGTCAGGATTTTCATATTGCAAAAATTTGCATAATACATTTATTTTCACTCAATGGGCAATATTCAGGGTTTGCACTAGCCAATTTGTGATTTTTTTATATGGAGCAACAAAAAATGATCCGAGCAAGCTAAGTGAAGGTAATAACATGCAACCAAGCAACCACTTAACCTCATTTTTCACTTTTTTATACACCAGTTACTAAACCCAGGAAAAAAACTCTTCCAAATTTTCAAATAGAAACAGTTGTCTATGTTTGCTTCTTTGGAAATTTGGAAAATGTGGAGACTTCACTATCCAATGCTGTAGCATTTCACTTTATCCACTACCCAATGCTGCAGCATTTCACTTTACAACACTTTCCACCACATGTGCAGCTTCTTTCTCCTCCTCCTTTACCTTAGCCTTCTTTTGCAGCTCCTCCAATAACCATCTCTCATCCACTTGTTGCTTCATCTTCTCATGGACCACCTTGTATTTTTCTTTTATGTTTTTATTTATTTATCAAAAACCAGTTAGTTTTTGCTAGCTTTTTTTGGCCTGAAACTCTACCATCACCTCATTTTCAATTTTCTTTTGTTATGCTGCTTTCTCTGCCTTCTCATCCCATATGCTCTGTTGATATGATGAATGTGCCATTGCATAGAGCTCCTTTAGCTTTTGTGTAACGGAAAGAGAAGCTGCTGTCTAGACATGACTGATTCACAAGAAGGGCTTTCACAGTAAAGGGATCCAGCTTGCTCTTTTTCTTGGTAACCATGTCACAATGGTCTTGTCACCAGACACTCTCATGCCTTCCCAGAACTGAAGAATATCCTGTGGTAGTTCTTCAGCTAGTGTCAACATATCTCTGTTGATGCAGTCTTGCTTTAACTTTACTCCCAATATCTTCCATAGGCACCATACTGGGAAGATGCTTTGATGCATTAGTAACCCATAGAACAAAATGCGATTCGGTGGAGCAAACTGGATGAGTAGTTTGCACACGTAATGAAATTTATTCCCAAAATGCAAATAGTTTCAGCTTTGAAGAATAACTATGTGAAACCATGGTTATAAAAAGATTCTACAACTTAGACAAAATGGATTAAAGTTATAAAAAAGAAGAATTTGAACAATTTTGTCTAACTTATTTATGTTTTGGTATTTACTATATCTCATAGTTTGCTTTTGTATTTACTTAAACTCAAAATTGTATTTCTATATTTTTATAATAACATCTCGACTATGAATAAATCTGTGATAAAACTTATATATTGTACATGAATAAGCTACTATGTCTATGTATCCTTAAGTTATACTTTAGAATTCAAATTCTTTTATTCAATTTTGGGTAATATGTACATTTATTATAATATTGGTATTAGTATTAGTTAATTTTGTACTTCTGGATCGATGGTGCAATATAGTTATAGCCTATAATTATATTTCTTTATTGATGTCAATGATGATACAACTATTATGTTAATATAAATAGCTATTGCCTATTATATTTCTTAATGTCAATAATGAAATATCATTTTAAATGACATAATATTAATAATAATAACAAAAATACTAAAATTGAATAATTTGACATCGCCATAAACAAATATTTCCGGAATGTGTCAAACTATTGACATTCACATTATAAGCTAACTATGTCTAATGTCTGTAAATACTAAATGTATAATAATATTTTAATATATTTAAAATATATGAAAACTCTTACACCAATGCATAGTCTGGCTCCAGCTTTAATAGCAAACATGCAGAGAATTCCTGTTCCACAGCCAACATCTAAGACAACTTTGTCTTTAAGCAAATGCCTATTGAAATACATAGCATTTCTGTAGGTTAATGTACGAGTTTCATCTTTCAGCATTTCCTACAAATGATAAGAATTGTGATTAAATATTACATTTTCTCCATTAAAATAAATAATCATACTTCATGAATGCCAAAATGTGCGTATGAATCAAAATAATAATCTTTTGATGTCATTTCAGAAGCTTGATTTGCATCCCCAGAACCATTTACTGTAGACAGTGTAGTGCTCATTTTGGAAAATCTAAAAATAGAACATAAAATCTTATATGCAGAATAATAAATTACAAAACCCTCAGGCTATATTGCCCATTAATATAATTATTACAAATTATACAAAGGACGATTAAAAATGATTTTTACTATTAGGAAAAATTGTCAATTCAATTGACAAAAGTTGATAAAAACATATTTAATCGTATCAATTTGACTATGATTAAAAAATGTTCGTATAAACTGAAACAAACTCATACAATAAATTAAATTTACTTTTCAGAATGTGAGAAATAACAAAAAATAAATATTCACGTGAAAATCGTGAAGTACAAAATTTATAAAGTGAGCGAAATTATCATCGACATATAACAATTCATGAAAACTAAACAAAAAAGATATATTGCAAAATTGCGATTTTATTTTGTTGCAAAACAGTAAAAATATAGTGTTGAATGTAAAGTTTAAAAAACATTTATACATTCCTACAAAAGCCTCTGATTTAACTTACATGGATCTATTCTTACTTTTACAGAATGTGTGCGGTAATCTTAATTGATTCCTTAGCCGCAGTGTTGTTGTTGTTGTTTGTTGTTGTTATTCAGAACACCTCACTTGGGCATACAAAGTGTCTCAGAAGGGATGCTAAACCGTTTAATGTCACCCAGATGAGGCTGTGTGATTAACATATTTAACAGAGGTAGACACGAGCCCTCACCCAAGGAATACCCAAACTTTCTACGGCATTATGCGCCTTCAGAAGGGTGGACGCAATTTAACCAAACGGCCCAACTTTCACACAACACCATACATATGCACAAGCCTAACCAAGATGTCCCGAAACCTCGTGTATTCGCACCACCACTCAGCTAGGGTGGTCCCCAAGACACCATGTGCGTCGAGTGTAGCAGAACAAACGCCGCACCCAACCCACCCAAAAACAGACCCGGGAATTCCAAAATTAACGTCATCGGAATTCCCTAATCCATCCCCAGGCGAGCCAGACACAACGCCCGCCCTACCACTGTCGAGTCACTGGAGGTTACATGATTGTCCCCAAGAGAAGGTGATTAAGTGAGGTGAGGGTTAGAATCTGCAGGTATTTACGAGAACCCACTTAATCGCAATCTCTAAGATGTTTTAAATACTCCATGACACGGTAACATGTCAGACTGCTATAGTAACAGCGCTAAGGACGGTCAAAGAGCACCTACAAAACATCATTTAATATTGTCTATTTGGTTATCAAAGGACACATTGCGTTGGTATCCTTGAATACCCAAAGGCTTTGTTGTTGTTGTAGTTCCTCGCGATACAGCTACCGACGATCACCACCGTTCGAGCTTTTTCCGGAACCTTTCCAGTACCGGGCAACTTCCATCGGCCTGTTGCAGAGGTCTGCCACCGTGCCGATGCCCGCCGCCCATCTCCTGGCACACCTGAGAAGGACGTGTTCCTGGTCCTCCGCCTCCTCTCCGCATCTCCAGCACTTGTCGTCTTCCTGCAGGCCGCCAGCTCCAGAGAATGCCCCGTTCCGAAGCGTCTGTAGCTAACGTCCTCCTTCCTGCTCCAACCGCGCTCCAATTCTCATCGGACGCCTCCCGCAACATAGATTCTCCTCGTCCGTTCGTTACTGATCACCCGTTTCTTGAGGCTAGATGATAGCCTCGCCTTGATGACGTCGTAGTGACATGCAGCTCCGTCTTGTTGAAGTGTGGCTCCCTGAGCTGCAGCAGCATCTGCCCACTCATTGTCGGTCAGGCCACAGTGGTTAGGCACCCACGTAATGGTTAGGCTCCTGACCTCCTCATTCACTGCCGCCAACGCCCACTGGACCTCCGCCACCTGCCTGCTTCTTGTCTTGCATTTGTCGACGCTACCGCCTCGAGACTGGATCTACTGTCCGTGATCAGCCTCGCCATCTTTCACATGTCCCGATTCTGCTTCAGCCAGCTTAGCGAGATCTTGATGGCCACCATTTTCGCATGGAACGAGGAGCAATATTGCCCCACCGGTTCCGCTCTCCGTCACCTTCGTTGGTTGGCGAGCATCGACTGTTGTCAACACTACGTCCGTCGCACCACTCGTCCTTCCTTCCTTTGCCGACCCGTCCGTGTAGATCCCAGGACTTTCTTCCTCAGTTCTCAAGCTCTTCTCCGCCTGCAAAGCGGCTTGGACCTCCGCTCTATCTTCCAGGTCCGGCAGACCAGCCTCCTCTAAAAGTGCTTCTACCGGCGAACTTGATACAGCCCCCACGATCAATTCTGAAAATAGCTAACCAACACATTGACTAATGCATACGAAACTCGGTTAAGTGCTCGTAATTCACAGATATCGACCATTCATTTTCGTCAAGATCGATGTCAGCGAAGGGCAGATTTGGCACACTTCGAGAGGCTGGCCACTATAGAGTGCTGCCTATACACGTATCCTTAATGATCTCCGTGCACAATCTGCAACTCGCTTTTCTGATCTCCTCTCCATGGCTGGCAAGATGAAGTTCTTTTCATCGCCCTTTGACGTTGTTGTGGATGTTGCCCCACTCATCTTCAAATGGAGCTTATTGAGTTACAGAGTGACGAGCACCTTCGTTCTCGATTCTCTTAATTGCCTCGCGCCGCATTCTTCAAGGATGTTATGTTTCCCTGTGGTCGCTTTACAGGAATCGTGGGCCTAGTTCATGCCATCATATCAATGTTGGGTCGACTTACAGTTGAGAACAATTATTTTCTCCAATGAAGCACGCCAAGAACTTCCTTCGTGCACAGTTTCAATTTTTTTAAATATAAAAAACGTCAACTGAAAAATAATAACATTCCGCATTATCCATTTTTCTAAATTTAAGCGATGAGGATGTCTCTTAAATTCATAGGAAAACTCTTCACATGAAACTTCTAAAGCATCTATCTACTTCAAAATGCGAAATATTTCGTTTTTAAAATTTAGTGATATTTAAAAGAATCTCAAGTGATTATGAAAATCTATCAAAGTACGAAGAAGTACAGTAGGTCAATCGAGACGGGAACTATAAAATAGATACAGCTTAAAATTTTGCAATTTGGTGCAAAATTTCAAGACCATATCATTTCACATTTTTTCATAAGTTTTAAAAATCCGTTGGGGGTGGCCACCCTCTAAACCAGAGGTCGGCAATTTCTTTGACACCGGGGGCCAAATTATGGCCCAAGATCACCTTGTGGGCCAGAGAAAAAACAAGAAAGTTTATAAATGTACAAACGTATTTATTACTTTACTGCTGCGAATCAGGATTCTTAATCCTATCCATACCGGGGGGGGGGGGAGCTGATTCGCCTCCCCTGTTTTATTTTGCTGCCATTGTTTTTTAGATAATGGGGTGATCTTCAGCTTTCATGACTTTTCAAAACTTTATGTTTAACAACTTTTAATATTATTTTCATCATTGTTACCCCCACAGAGGGTCTGCTATAGGCCTCTAAAGTAGGTGACTCCCATATTTTTAGTTCATCTAATTATAACTGAACACAACAAAAAAATGTTTCCTTGAGGGGTGGATATTAATAAATTCTATTTCATTGCTAATGCACAATGAACCACCAACACGCACTATAATATTCAGACACTCAGTACTTTATTATAT
>JAUYWV010151800.1:0-10066 GCA_032274565.1 Nematoplana nigrocapitula
CTTCAGGAATTTGAATTCTCCAGTATAGCCTGATTGATTCCAAGCTAAATCAATAAATTTGAATTCTGCAGATGCTATGATTACTAATACTAATACGGGTAATCCTACTTGTCTAATGGAATATGTTAGTATCAAAAGAGATAACTTAATAAAAAAAATTGCAGCATCTAATTCTTTTACAATTATAAATTTTAAAAGCACAAAAAAAAAACTTTCCATTGATTTTTGATTCAAAGAAATAAAAATAAAAATAGTGATTAGATGCAAACCATATCCAGGGGCAGGGTCAAAGAAGTTCATTAAATCCTCCCACGAGATACAAGTCTTGCTAAAAAAATAGTAAAAAAAATTTATACAGGCCTAACAGAAAGAGTGTCTCCACATTGACTCATTGGCTTCAAGTTTTTCAAGTAGTGCTAGTGGAATTGATTCCCAATGATTGGACTAATTATATTTTTAGTACTTTTCAAGTAAAACTTTAACCAATATTGGCAATAAGACTTTTAAAGTGCAATATTCATTTTATATAAGCATAGGCCCCGGAGCTGGGAGGCCCGAGTATATCTGCCCCCCCTCCAAATATTAAACTAAAAAATAAAACTATCATCAATTAATTTGCTTAATAAGTAAAGTTGCAATATCTGGCTATAACAAATACAATCCTCATTGCCTATTATAATTAGTTTGATTTAGCTATGAGTAAAACTAACTATTGAACCATCAATATACACATTGGTTGGGACGCTCAAAGTTATTGCCGCTATATATATTGAAGATGGTTGGAGTATATCAGACGATACGCGTATCATCCGGCCAGTTTGATAATCTATAAAACTTACTTCAACCATCCAGCCGGTATGTGTACCGTCTGGCCTGTTTGATGGAAATTGTGAAACTTACTTAAACCCACAGATAGTATATAGACACATTGTCCACTCACGTCACCTGTAAGAGTTTACGCTGCATGAGAGGAAACACACTACTAACATTCTACCAGTGAAGCATGCTATAAACCTGGCCGTTTGCTGAATAGTTAGCCCAAAAATCAATTAAATTTGCATGTAGTGGCAGGATGAGCTAAACCATAGGGCAGAGTTAAAGGCCTATACTGTACATTGGCACCCCCTCTACTGGATAGTATTATTGCAAATGTGTTCTATTGTTAATGGGGGAAGTGGTTGGGTGAGCTACTACAGTAAATACTAAATCGAGTGTATTAAGAAAGTAGAAAGTACAGGTCACAATCATTATAATAAAAATAATCAGCCAATAGGAATCAGTTTCTGAATGGTTCCCATAAGCTATGATTTATTAGGATCATGATACATGTACCATCTGATATACTCCAACCATCCGCAACATATATCAGTATCTATGGGTAGCTGCATTCTATAAATTAATAATGGTTTGTGACTCACGCTTCAGGACTCTAGCTTGGGACTCTAATTCATTGATATTTGACTGTAGTTGCTTATATGTCGCAAACAAAGAAGAATATCCTTCCTTGGTATGTACCAAAAATATTATGTATACAATTGGAAACGATTCAGGTCAAAACATCACCAATCAAAAATGGTCACCAAAGATGTCCAAAATGTCACCAAAGAAGTCCAAAATGTCATCAAAAGATTATAATACTATAATTGATTATAATACTATATTATTTAGTACAAAGATAAGTCAATCATATAATATATATTATTATTATATGTATTATAATCCTTATACTCTGATACATACTCTTTTGGCCATTGTTATTTGGCGGTACATACGGTGACTTGTATATTGAAATTCTGAGATGCGCCAATGAGACATCACAGTTTTACTTAATAAAGAAATAAATTTAAGAAATATTTCCTGAATTTTGTCTTTGGTGACATTTTGGACTCCTTTGGTGGTGTTTTGGCCTGGTGACGTTTTGGCCTGTTTCCATTGGAAAGCTCATTTTGTGACATAAATTTAAAAATAATGAAGTAACTCTTTTGACCAATATTTTACTTCAAATGTATATACCCTCCCTGTACATCATGCGAATGTAACAGCACAATGAAAAGATTGTACACATTCATGAAAGCATCAATGACACAAGATTGTCTCTCCCACTTAACTTTGATTAACATTAGCTATGATAAACTTATCAATTTAGAAGAAGTTGTCTCTGTTTTTTCTAGCAAACAAAGTAGGCATTTTGAAATTGATTAAATTTTACTCTACTCTATTTCTTTACACTACAATCATACTCATGTAATATATATACATACAATACTTGTTTAGAAGTCATTTCTACGTATAATTATTTGTACATAATAGTCAATAAACACTTCACTGTCCCAGCTTTTTCTGATTACTCAATTAAAAACAGCTAATATATGCTCATTACATACCTATACCAGTTTTATAATATGTTGCATATTTATTAACAACTTTGTTATTTTGCTACTTTTCTAAATCAACAAAATTTGGGAAAGAACTTTTATTTAATTATTTATTTTTTATATTATTGTAAAGAGTTTCATTATCAGGAAAATGACCCCCCCCCCTGCTAAATTGTCTGGTTATGGTCCTCGGATGGAATAAATAGATTTCTAAAAACTTTAAATTTGAAACCTTTAGAGGATTTGTGTATGATGACATCAATAAGAGGTATAGTGTTATCAGATTCCCATTGAAACTTGAAGTATAAGTTACAAAGAATTGAAATAAAAAAGTATCTAGGTCAAAGTTATTGTCAATAATTGCAAGATTATCATCAGCATAACTCTACCATAAGCACAGGGTTAGGAGCTGAAAAAGCAAGGATTAAATCACATTCTACATGTTTAAGAAATAAATTAGATAAAATTGGAGAAATAGTATCCATAAAAAATTGTTCATAAAAAGCACTTTTAAGACTAAAAAACTATTACTCAAAACAAGACAGTTAAGATCTGATCTGCAGATTAAGATTTAAGTTGGAAAGATTACTACGAAGAAAATGAAGAGTGGGATCAACAGATATATTCATAAAAAGAGAAACAAAATCAAAATAAATAAATTTAAAAGAAGAATCGAAGGAGAAACATATATTTTTTAATTTTCAGTAATGAGTATATTTTTAAATTATCTTACTCTGAAGCCAGCCCAATTCACTTTTTTGTTACAATTTGTAGACTATATATTTGTGTTTTATTTGAAGGTAGAAATATTAGTGACTGTTGAATGAATGGTAATATCATTTGCATATTATATTAAGTGGATGTTTCGGTCTATGAGTGTTGGTGTATTGTGCATGTAGTAGTTGAAGAGAATGGGTGAGATAGATGACTAATCTAGGTTCTAGTCATTACCTATATTACTTATAATTATCTATCTGTAATAACTAAGCCTTAGTCTAAGGCTACAGTCATCACTATTATTACCTAGATAGTTTTATTCATACTAATTGAATCAACAGCTACTATCAACTTTACCAAATCTCTAGTCACTACCTATACTTTGGCAGCATGTTAATAACCTGCAAATCATACAAAAATCGTACATAGTAAATAATCTTCCAAAAAACTGCAAAATTATAAGTAATCCAGCAAAAAAATTAAATACTGTTCTAAAGATAACAAGTACAGTAAGTTCAAACCTAAGGGCTTTTCCAATAGAGCAATATATAGATTTGTAACCTTTATAATCACATAAAAAGCACAAGGCTATAATAGTGACTTGCTCATCTTCCACTCTGCTGAAGTTGGTATTTATTTGACCATTGATTATACAGTAGATGTGAATACAGATAGTATCTCATTTCAGCCTTAAACTATAATATACATAGGTGGGCCATAGCTTATATTATTTTTTCATAAAATATACATTTCCTCTGGCACCATCTACCTGAAAATCTTTGCATTTGCTGACCCTGTTATCATTAACCTTTTTCTCTATGTGACCAAACCATCTGAGACTCATTTGTCACATATCACCTGATATACTTTCAATCCCAATCTGTTCCTCAGCTCATCAGAAGGCATTCTTTCTCTAAGACTTACATTACACATCCATCTACCATTTGCATCTCTGTACACTCAAGTCTACATACATCTTCATCCTTAACAAGCCACATCTCACTACTATACACCATACCACTTCTAACACATGCTGCATAAAACTTCCCTTTCAGCTTGTGTTAAAATACCTGGGATGTTAAAAGAGACAGCAGCTCCCTAAATGTTTTCCACCCAGATCTAACTTGCATTACAAAGCTTGCTTCCACCCCACCACCTGCACTCAACATATCACTAAGATAGCAAGACTGATCCACAACTTCATAATCACCATTTCCAAGTTTGATCTTTGCTGTTTCACTTACTTCTTATGGGTGTAAGCATTTATTGTATTTTAAATCGTTAATGTCTCTCAGTTTGCCTTTCAATCCACTGCAACATTTATGCACCCATTGGCTGCAAAAGATACAATACACTGAGTTCACACCAATACCATTTCTGCATACTCTACATGGGAATCTACCTGATGTAAGTACAGGTCCCTCATAAGTCCCACTTGCCATGACCTTTGTTTTAGCTATGTTAACTCTTAAACCTTTGCACTCCATACCATTCTTCCAAGCAGAAAATCTTTCCCTAAGTTCCCATAAACTCTTCCCAATTATTACCAAATTGTCTGCATAAAGCATTTCCCAAGGCAGGCCACTCCTGCACTCTCTTGATAATGCTTCATGAACCATAATGAACAACAGACGACTTAGCACAGACCCCTGGTGTACACCTACTTTCACATTAAACTTTTCTCCTATTGTGTTATTGATTCTAACTGCACTGTTTCTGTCGTCGTCGTCATTGTGCGATCGGAGAAGGGGACTACTCTTATACATCGGGATACTGCTTCTTGTACTCCTCCCAGAAGCCGGATGCCTATTCTGGATATGTCACCAGGCTGCTGAGGTCATTGATATCCCATTTTTCGTGGAGGTTGCTGTTGTTGTACATGGCCATCATTGTCTTTATTAGCCAATCATCTACACTATATTTCCTCATAGCCTCTCAAACCCAGATCCACAAAGAAAATATAGCTTCTTTTTCTTTTCATAGACTTCTGCAATTGATTTGCAATAAAATTTGCATCAATAGTTTCTATTCCAGGCATGAAATCAAACGGCATTGCATCGATGTCTACCACTCTCCTGATTTCTTGCTTAATAACTCTCTCAAAGACTTTTATCATGTGCTCCAGTAGTTTCAGGCATATATATTTACCTCTTTCTATAACACGCGTCTTCTTTATCCTTAAATCAGTTGAAAATCACACGAGTGTTCCACTCAGCGCTATCTTCTTTTCAACAACAATTCGATTAAAAAGATTAGTCATTCTCTGAATCTAGTGACATTTCAGTAACAATACCAGATGTACCAGAAGCTTTCCCTTTCTTCAGAGCTGTTCTCACACTCTCTTTGTCTATTTGCAGCTGAGGTCCAATGATGGGCTCGATGTCCTCTAAGCCTTTTCTATCCCAGGGAAACTCCTCATTTAAAAGACTGTTAGTGTTCTTCTAAGCTCGATGTTTCTCAGCATCAGTAACTGCCAACTCCCCATTATCATTCTTCACACACTTATCTCGAATTTTACATCACGAATTTCCGCTTTCATCTGCTTTGTGATCCTAAATACTTCTTTCTCGTACTCCTTCCCTAAAATGTTCCTAAATCTTTCTTCCTCTGCAGTCTTATTTGCCGCATAGACCGCCCTCTTTGCAACTCTCTTAGCTTCTGTGTAGGCTTCTTTGCTGCCACCTCTCTTCCATTCTCTCAACAAATAACACTTCCGCTTAATTGCCAGATCTACATCATTGTTCCACCACCCTGTCAGTCTGTGCCTTGGAGGACCTTTGGTCCAGCCACAATTTATGTCTGCAACTCGCAGTAAATCCTCCGTTGACTTCCATAGGTCTTCAACATGGCACTCAAGATTTAACCTCTGTGTTGCATTTTCAATCTCAGCCACAAAGTTATCTTCAGTAACACGTTCTTTCGACTTCCAGCCCTTCTTCTTTGGGATAAAAGGCTGGTCTCTTGTACTGGCTACTCTTCCCAGTTATTGTTCATGCTGATGGTCCCCTCCATCTGACTTTTTGTACACAAGAGACATGAATCTTCTTCCGATCAAGGTCTCTACCACTTCTCCTGTGCGACCATGCAATGTGCCAACATTGAGGGTACCAATTCTGAACTTACCACCATTGTAGTTGTAGTTTCCTGGTCTCGTTGACGTCCTGGCAGTGCTCAGGATTGACACCCACCCTAATATGAGGGGACCTTCATCATGGACGCCAGCCCCATTTATGCAGTTGTGATTACATAGTGATTGAACCATCACTAAATTGTTTGGAGCAACGTTTTACAGCTGTATGCCCTTACTAACACCAACCAATTTTACATTACATCATTACATTACATTATCCCGTAGCTGTCTGTGACGGGAAACTGTTTTTATTGAGACACCATCTTTAGGAAGACTGCCAACCAATGATAAAGAGCTCCTCCTACCCATGAGGCCTAACTATACCTGCCGGCATCAAACCAGCATTATAGAAGCCATCTCTTGCTGGCTTGCCGTTGGCTCTGAAGAGCTCATCACCTGTTTGCCAGGTCTAATTTTTAATCCTACAGGGTTGTTAGCCACCCACCTCATCCCACAATGGTGAAAGTTAATTATAGGTTTCAGACCTATTTATAATTTTTTTTTAAATACATTTAAATTTTACTTACCATTATATCCACTTTTAGCTAATTGAAAATAATATTTTTTATGTAACATAATCCAATGAAATCAATCGAGTTTGCTAAGGCCATTTTCTTTTATAATGTCAAAAGAGTAAATTGTCACTGCCCCAGTTCTTTAAAACAAAGACGAACAATACACCACAATCGTGGGCCAAAATTAACATTTTCCCTTGGTCTACTAGCCTATTTGGGGTTTTGTCTTTGACCAACAACTGCTACCTGATTAGGGTATGAACTGATGTGGATGCTACTATTCAACAAGATGTGAAAGTGCACAAATCACCTGGGGGGGGGGGGGCTAACATTTTTATTGAATTAATGCAAAGAGGAAGCGATTTAACTCAATTTTCTGCTCATATTGGGTAACAAGATCTTGTAAAATGAGAATATCGTATACAATGGATATGGTCAGTCTTAATGGCATTTGCAAAAATGTAAATACCAGAAAAAGTAGTGACATGAGAACCAATCAGCCTTAAGTTATTAACCAGGCATCAAACGTACTTTGAATTTCAAGGTTTAAAAATTCCTGACAGAATCTCAATCTGGATTTAAGAGAGAAAGGAGCATGATGAAACAAATTGCTAATCTTGGAGAAGTGGTATTTCATTATTATATGGATTTAAGGAAGCCATATGTGACACGGCACACATCCAAAAGATGACAAACTTTATGTGTAAGTTCTGTGAAAATGACAAAACCAGAGGATATCAATAGAAGATGAGAATGGTGACTGGGAGTGGTCAGAGTCCGACAAGGATGTCCCATTGGCCAGTCCTTTAACATATTCATTAACAGAATGGTGACAGACACTTGATGAATTTGAGGTAGTCCATATTTACAGGAGAAGAATAACGACTTAAGCTTCTTGGGTGGCACCGATTATCGAATTAAAATGAGAAAAAGCTGCAAGAACTTGTTGATAGATTTTTATCAAAGTAAAGATAAAAACTGTACCATTACCCAGTGCTTAAAATAGAACTTTGGAAAGGATGTTGAGGTACCATTTTATTCCATTGTCTGAGTCATAGTCATGCAGCTTTGTGTAGACCAGACGTTAATGAAATATATGTTCAAAGGAGGTGTATATAACTTTTTATTCAATCTTTACTTGCTATTAAGACATCAGTAGACCAGTAGTGCACATAGTAATTCGACTATGTAGTTTAGCACCATTTGTTGAAAGTCCGGTATTACTGTATAATACTGCAATTAGTTATTGGCCAATTAACAGCGTTAGAGTTTAACTATACATTTATTTTATTAGCCTGTTTACAGCATTGCGTAGATCATTTTAAGCATTAGCATACACTGCTGGTTGAATCTTTTCTTGGAACGGTAGTCACACATGTAAATATTTAAATAAATTGTGTTAATGCTGCCTTATTGATCTAAGCTGACTGTTTTTTTGCATTGTTTATTTTTTCTGTTTTAGATGTCCACAAAACGCTCTTTGGCCCAGACACCCTGAAGGCTATTGGTCAGTCGTTGGTGTCCAAGGAAGAAATGCTATTTCTGAACTCCACTGGAAATTCCAAAGCACAGTCTGATCTGGAAGGCGCGTTGCCTCTATTTTATGGACGTCCGACATGCGATTCAGTGGATTGTATTCGGGAGGAATTCATCGCCGCCAAATATACAAGACTGGAATTCGTGAAGAACAATGAGGCGAAGCAGAATGACTATACCACTCCTTTCAAAAGGGGTAAATTGTTGAAAAGGTTGCGCGATAGCAACAAATATGTCGAACGCACTTTTGAATTAAATATGAAGGATAACTATTTACGATATTATGTTAAACCAGATTCTAAAGAACCGAAGTCTAGTATGGATTTGGAGAAGCTGAACGTGGCATTTGTTGATCACGTGTCGTTCAAAGTACCCCAAAATACAATGATAATAAATTATTTTAAGGACGGTTCAACTCGGAATCTCTTTATTTACTCGGAGGACTCGAAGACCATTGTCAACTGGTATAATGCTATTCGGTGTTGCAAATTTCATCGCTTATATCTGTATCTGTCTGGAATGGGAGAGGAACTGTCAGCAAGTGATGTGCAAGACAAGTTGACCTACGATTTCGCCATGCACGGCTGGTTGGACAAAACCGGCCCGCGTCCCAACGATGCCTGGCGTCGGCGTTGGTGTGCGCTTGTTCGACGGAAACTGATGTACGGCGAGGACAGTCTGTCGGCGTTTGCAAAGGGAGAGATCTTCATTGGGTCCGTTAACAACGGGTTCAGCGTCGAAGCCGGGGCTCCGGAGAACTGGAAAAAGCACAGTGGTTTTGCATTTACGCTGGCCACACCATCTCGCCGCTACATCTTTCATTCGAATGATAAGGCCAACCGCGACGCCTGGGTAAACGCGCTCCAGTCTGTTATAGAAATTCCGTTGACTTTCCAGGAGAGCAAGGAGGCAGCTCTGGCAGCACCTCGACGAACGTCGTCGCTAGATTTCTTAAAGAAAAATTGAAAATGTTCAATGTGATTTTTGCCGCTAGGAGCATTTAGAACTCTGGTTATTGTTACGTGAAAATGTAAAAAATGTCAATCATGCTTTTCAACATCTTGTATGCCGACTATCATGTATTTTCAATCAATTTGTTTGATTTTTTGCTTAGTGTGTATTTTATCCATGTTATTCCGACAAACAATTATTTGTAAAGAAAATGGTAGCGATCAAGAATAACATTGATTTTAGAACTGGTGTGAATATCTTCAGTGGTCGGTGCAACTATATTTATTCTCGAAAGATCTCTTTAGTCGTGTTTGGTCTCGTGTATTGTACAGTTCAATTTTATTTCATTTATTTAGTATATATTTTTGTAGATAAAGGGTTTACTTTCATAATATATGGATACTATATATATTGATAGTTTGTTTTATAATCTTTTACAAATTTTCATCTTCTCATTTGTTTACTGCATTACTGCGTTTTAGTCAAATTAAATTTCGAAGGCTACTTTTTGTGTAGTTTTATGTGGATTCATCGCACAAAATATTGTCTAGTTTTATATTTCATGTTTTGTAGTTTGCCGAAAAGTTTTATAGTTATTATTTTCAGGTATAGTTTGAAGCATGAGTCGTCGTTTGAAATGCTGGAATCGCTATAGATATGGATGGCCAAGACATTGAGCCAATTAATAACCTTTACTGGGACCAGCGAGCGGATGTCAAGCTAAATGGCATGGTAACGAGCTGATGTCAAGCTAAATGGCATGGTAACGAGCTGATGTCAAGCTAAATGGCATGGTAACGAGCTGATGTCAAGCTGAATGGCATAGTAACGAGTTGATGTCA
>JAUYWV010151811.1:0-18713 GCA_032274565.1 Nematoplana nigrocapitula
ATCCTATCTTCTCTCCTCTCTCCCTTCTCACTTTTCTCCTCTATCCTATCTTCTCGCCTCTCTCCCTTCTCACTTTTTTCCTCTATCCTATCTTCTCGCCTCTCTCCCTTCTCACTTTTTTCCTCTATCCTGTCTTCTCGTTTCTCTCCCTTCACACTTTTATCCTCTATCCTATCTTCTCTCCTCTATCCATTCTCACTTTTTTCCTAACTCTTCTTTTCTCCTCACTCCTTTCGTTTTCCTCTTTTTATCAGTATGTAGGTACGCTGATGCGTCCCTTCTGAAAAACTATCTATGCCAAAGTTAGATGTATCTGCCGGCACAGTTTCTCAAATGAATCCGTGTCGGTGGTCTCGCAATTGAGGGGGCACCGGCTCCCCTTGACGAGATTCCGGTAAACAACAACAACAATGGCAAAACGAGAAGAGACAAACAGCTCTGATTTCCTTATCGCAGTTTGGAGTTTTAATGAATTATTTCGATAAATCAATTACACTTCTCGTTTGTGAGTCCCCAGCATTTCGCAAAATTAAGCCTACTGGTACCCATCAAACTATCTACATCAACCAGGCAAACATCCTGTTTAGTTCATTAAAGCCATCCTCGAAATAGGCCGTGAGACAGTTTTACATTTAAGAAGTTACAAGAAATGTTTAACATATGACAAGTATAGTCGATGCGTATAGTGGTGTAGCCAACCATACACCCTCCTATATACCAACGATGTGAACGCCACCAAGTATAGTAGAAGTCACACACACGCGGTCAAAGAAAAAGAGGACGGAGGCGGATAGTACCGCTTTTGATAAGCGCTCATCACATGCCAAAAAACACGTCACCCAGCAGATGTACATAAGTTTAGTGACTAGGATTTTCATAACTGCGATGACGACATTGCACCAGACTGACATGGTGTGTAGCAAACACTCTCACCCCGTAATAGGATGCTGTTTTTTCTTGTTGAAGCTACATGGGGTATAAACAACGCTGAGTTTTTATCCTTGAGGACTTTTTCTAACAATTTGACTATATCCCCTTTGGAGAAACTGCAAGTGCAGCGCGATAAAGGGTCGGGTGTCACTAAGATGATGAATGGAGCCAAAATTAGAAAGAGAAAACTTGAGAAGATGTGGATATTATTTGTTTCAACCACGGACCAACAGTTTCATGCTCTCCCTCGTTAAAAGTGTATATAAAAGAAATAAAAACAATTACAAGTCCAAATTCGAATATCACTGCCTGGCATGGGTTGGCATATACAGGGTGTTTAAAAAAGAATGACTCAATTTTTAACAGTTATACTATATTTACTACAGAAAACGCTTTATAGTAATGAAACAAAGTTCAAAATATTCCCAAAATAATAAAGTTTCAAAAGCATTACTACAAATGCTCAATGTACCCTCCACCAGTCGCACGATGACATCAAAGCGATAGCTGAATTCATCCCACAAAGGTCGCAAGGTGTCTTCTCCGATTGAAGCTACTGCTGCTGCTATCCTGTCTTTAAGCTCATCAAGATCTCTAGCTAATGGTGGAACAAAAACACGTTCCTTAACGCAGCAGGGTGTCATGTCTGGAGATCTTGGAGGATAAGAGTGTAAGGCCTTGTCTCGAGATTGGCCGATCTGCACTTTTCCTCTTGCACAAACATCCTGTTTCTTCAAACTGCCGACACCAACGACGAATGTTCTTTGGCAGTGGAGCATCAACCCCAAAACGCAGACGAAGCGCAAATTGAACTGTAATCACGGATCCAGTCTTGCTGAACTACATAACACAAAAAGCCTATTGAGCGGACAACTTAAATATGCTGAAGATTTAATCAATGCCGGTAAATCACGTGTTAATGTAACGTGCTCTCATTTGATTGGTGCATTTGAAATAACCTTGTGATGTGTGTGGGATGAATTCAGTTATCATCTTGATGTCGTCTGTGCGGCATTTTCTCTAATAAATATAGCTGTTTAAAATTGGGTCACTTTTTAAAACACCTTGTATAATGCTTTCATTGCTGATTCTCTACCCAAAAATATTCTCTCCTTAAATACAATCCAGGCGTCCGATATTTCGCATTCCTTCTCTGTTTTCTGTCATATACAGCTAATGCGTGGTGCATTTTCTCTAAGCATATAATACAATATTCAGCATTTGTCATTTCCATATAGCTCTACAGCCGCACAGTTCTCCTATAAATTGACTCCAATTTCGTAATTCGTCTTTAACATCTCTGGTGTGATAATCTTTTAATTTTTAAAAAAAATGAGAATAGGACACAGAGATATATACTGTAATTCTGCTTACCACAAGATCAAATTCGGTGGTCGGCTTTCTGTCGTTCGAATTCAGAGCCATGTTTACTTCACGATCCACGCGTCTTTCGCTGGTTGAGATGAGACCTGAAATGGCATAGAATGAAAAATCATGAAACCACAATTATCTCTGAATAAAGGGAAACCCATTATTAGATTCGTGTAGTCAGGGCGCTGACAATTGTCCTGAAAACGCAGACATGCTCTGATAAATGTTTACTTTGCAGACACCAGAAGCATAAGACAAATCACCGCTTCTGAAATCATTTGAATTAGATTCTCTATTTTTGTTTGATAAGCCATTCAATTGTACTCTACATATAAATTAGGAAATATGCCTCCAAATGTTATATTTATTTTTATTGCAGTGGGTCTGCAGAGAACAAAATATGATTTTACGACCACTAACAAACTCCAACTCGGTAGAGGAAGTGGTCAGTCGGTCGTCAGACCCTCCCCCCCCCCCCTGTCCCCAATGCCTCTAAAAAATGGAGAGGAATATTCAGCAATGCATGACTTTCTGCCGCAGACACGAACGGTCTCAAACCTCTTCCACCAGCACCGACCGCTATTCGGCCAATCTAGTTGATCTATTTGACGGATGGACAGATCTGGCTTGATAAGCACTCACAGATAATAAAATGAGCAGCAGCAGGAGCACCGCCAAAAAACGAAAGGCCCTTTTCTCCAGCACCGATGTCAGGCTGTGCTTCCGGAGTCGTGTGAAGTGGAACGCGGGGGAAGAAAATGGTAGAGGAGGACTGGGTGGCTGGCTGGACAGAGTCGCGTGATCACCAACCACCACAGCTAGAGTGAAACGCGGTGATTCACCTACACAACTCCACCACCTTGGGGACTCATACTATATGCGGATGTTCGTTTGAATGTCAAAATGATTGGCCGAGTTTTTTAATACTAGGTAGCCCTGCTCTGCATGCCACGAGATGACCCAGATTATTTTTTCTTTCCTATTTTAAACTTATCATTCTTCAATAATAAACCTGTATCATTTTACAAAAACCTAACTAAACTGATTTTGGAAAGGGAGTCCTTTTTCACAAACTTGGAAATACGCGCTAATACTTCTGGACGAGCCAGAAACATTTTTCTTCTGGTCAAAACTGAAACACCTTTCCCGAAACAACGCTATATAGCGAGACACTGCAGAATGCCCTCAGGATGCACGCGGCAGAAAGTGGGGGAAATCTTGAGAATATCATGCTCATATGACTCACCGTTGCAAAGGAAAACAGTCAATATTTTGGAAAGCAGAGATGGAAGATGCGAGTTTTTTCCCTCCGCTAAGATTATTCTATCCCGGCTTCTGTAATCGCAAAACGACGGTCGCGTTTCACCTGTGCAACCGGTTTGTTCGGCTTTCATATGATCTCAGGAGTAGGGCGAACGTATGGCCTATATAAGATGTGTTTGACAATAATATTAAAAGAGATAACTCAAAAAGCTTTCATTTCCGAAATATCTCTGAGCTATGTTATCGAACTATGTAAGTGTTTCAGTCAGCATAATCAACCAAAAAGTAGATATGCCAGAGCTCTAAACTCTAAAGGTAAAGAACGTCGAGAGAACGCCGCTTACCGACAAGAAGCACAAATGACTCTGCTTCAACGAGTTTAAAATCGAATTCTGTCTTTGAGAAACTCGGACACACCGCGCCTGTGAAGTGGGTGGTATAGCCAGCCATGGAGAGACAAAAAATATGTGGCCGAGAAGGTTGCGTGCCAAATGGGATCAGTCGAGACCTTCCCATATCCCCCTCTGTATTTGCAATCGCGGAGTCAGTGATCCCAGCAGTCGTGATAAAAGCTAATGAGAGTCTCGACTGTCGGCTGGTTTTCACCCGATTAGCTCCAACCAAGATCGATACGCCTCCATCACCCAATATCTTTAGTTTTCCTGCTGTGAGTGGCAGGCCGGTCACATAGTTGCACAGCTTGAGACCAGAACTGTGCAACGTTTGACCTCGGTCTACATCACTTCCAGAAACAGCTAGTCCATAACACAAAAAGTGCTACGCAGCAGCGACAAAATAAAAACTGGCAACCCACTTGCGATAGATTTATGACACACGGGATTAGGTTTCAGGAACAGTTTGTTCACTTTTAATAGACTGTACATAGTTTTCTAAAAACTAAATATACTGTACATAAGAAACAGATATCAATAAAGAGCATTCTGGCTACCGTACAAGGAACGCACAGCAACTATATGAATCCACCTACCACACAGATGTCTCTCAAAGCGGCTTAACGGAGGATTCATCGTCTAATCATTGCCAGCCACATGCGTGGATAAACTGTCCTTTGAACCCCAACAATATTTTTCATTATCTCTCAGATCGGCAGACTGTTGTGCAGCCCCTCTCTATTTTACAACAGCCGCCCACGCCACACATCGCAAAGGACAACTTTGGCAATTTTCACAGGACATCGTCACAACCACACTCTTGCTGCCGTCAATCACGACTTCCTCAACCATATATTGCACTACCAAAGTCATTCGCCAAACACACACGCACACACACCAGAGATACAAGGCCGCCAGTGTAACGGCTCTGGTAATGACTGGGAATTTCAAGGAGAGACGACCATTTGTCTGGTATGTCGACAAGCAGTAATTCGCTAATTGACCTTAACATTTGGTAAAAAACACATGCCGACGCCAAACTAACTCCCAGACATACCCTTAGGCGGTGGAAATTGATTGCATTAAAAAGCATAGCTAGTCTAAAATGTAGTACGTACGTCCCACTTTCGCTGTGCTCAATCAAACAGACTGCCCCGTCAAAATCAGAGCGTAGGCGGCAGTTATGGAATTCAATTCGTGGGAATGTTTAGGATAATTGCGATGAGATGTACAGGATCCATTTCTTTAACCGATCGTGCCGGCTATATAGTGAAGCAAACCTCAGACACAAATCAACCATGCCGGAAACAGTCGATCTTTGGAGGGGGGAGGTGTTAACCAACTTACTTCCCGCGTTTTTTTTCTAAAGTGACAAACCAGAGATGAAGAAAGCTAAATTGTAAGGAGAGTATGCTGAAACACCTTGAGTTCTCATTGAAAACATTCGACGATCTAATGACAACTGCTACAATAAACATAACCTGTGAAACCACTCTAATCTGGTGTCCAAAGATTTACTAGCGTCGCTTCTCTCATCTGTCAGTATTTCCTAGAGACCCTTTCCTTAACACAAACAATATAGTATATTTTCTAGTGCTTACTGGGCAGTCATTTTCTCCTCAGATCCAGGCGTATGTGGTTTGGCAATCTTCGAAATTAAGTAGCGGGTGTATCAAGCGCTAATGACACCACCAGGTCTAAACAGCGCTGCCCAAGCTGAGTTCGCGTTCTCTTAGTAAGACACACAGCACATTCCCTTGCTACGTTACCTCAATGGTAACAATCCTGTTTTTTCTAATTATCTTTATGTTAGCTCTAGCGTTGCCAACGCGGAAAATTTGTCAAACACCTAAGCTCTCCTGCCTCTACTTCTGATAGTAATATAGGGGGAACCAAACAAATTTCGTTCATACGTTAATTGATATTTGTTTCATAAATAACAAATTCGACATATCGCTCTGAATTAATTGACTGTCCACTGAGTAATGAATCACAGTAGAAGTCTGATCCCTATAGTTCATATATAGCAACAATTATGTGACACTTGATTACAAACATCTCTCTGCGGGCTACAACTGGACGATCATTACGGCCTCCATCAGATCCAACCACCAGGCGCGAACATTTGCACTGGCGGTTATGATCTTGCATATAGCTATTTTTCCTCAATAGCCATTACGCGTAGTAGAACTATAACAGCTCCATCTAATTTGTTGGTGTTTTTATTACCACACAGATTGTGAGGTATCCAACTGACACTTACAAAATGCATCTGGAATCCTTCGGCATGATTCTCTGTACACTAGATCATGAGATTTTGTTAACTGACAGATAGCTTCCAAATATACCCCCAGAGTTCTTGAGGTAAAGTCGTTTCTAGCCATGGTTTGTTTAAAAAAACTATATTTTATTTGTTTAGTTAAGCCATGATGCGTACAACGGACTACATAAAAGAAAACTACACAAATTGGATTTGTCGAAATAATAGTTCGATCTCTGTGTATTGGATTAATTTTTAAACATAGATATTCAATTTATTCGATAACATCATTTGCCTATATCTATATTAAATTAGAAATGAATTTCTCTTGGACCCCCTATAGATTAATATAATTTATATAACGGCGTATATTTGGTCACTGACCTGTCTCCGGATCAATCTCGAAATGGCCCATCGGGTTTCCGCGAGTGATGCTATAGACCAGAGTCTGGGGAGTTCGGTCTAGATCGTAGGCTTGGACCCGGACAAGGGGTCGGCCGGCCGGGGCATTTTCCGACAAATTGGTCCTGTACTCGGCCTCCAGGGGCACCGGCCAATTGTCGTTCTCGTCCAACAGCTTCACCCACACCTCTGCAAATCCGCGCTGGGTGACCGCGTACGGACCGGCCAAATCTTCGGCCAAAACCAGTAACCAGAAGCCCTCGGTAGTTTCGCAGTCAAGCCGGGCGTTTGTTCGTATAACGCCTAGGGAGATAGGATGAAGTATTTTTTATTTTTTATAATTTCAAAAGCCTATACAGTATTTATTTTTCGTTTTCGAGAGAATACTCTTCGCAAACGTCTTCTGCCGGGTCTATTGTAGTTCTGGAATCTCGGAGGAAATTCGGTTTGCGTTGGCTATTGTGTGAAGCCTGTTCGTCCCTATTGGTGCATGATCAGGTTGCTTTTGCTGCCTTTTGACATTTTAAGGTACAACACATTGGACAAATGCGAAAATGAAGCAGAAAAAGGGAGGAATTGAAAATAATAACGCAGGACATTATTAAAACAACACTCAGCGTTATATAATGCAGGCTGTACCAGCACTGACCAATGAAAGTCCTCGACTCATCTGTGGTTGCACTTATGGTTACAATTCCGATATTCCGATATAATATTTATACTACTAAAGTAGTAGTATACAATGACGACTTTTGAATCATTATTCAGAAATTGCATGTTCGATAAGTTATCCACTAACAGACCGGTTCCATCACTAAATTTCATTTTAGTATTGCCTTACTGTACCTCTCAACATTCTGAAGAAGAGAGTTATGTCTCGAAAAAATTACTCTGCTCATAGGTTAGACACCTAAACTTAGTCAAATGAATCAAATACATCTTCTGCGAGAACTAATCTAGAATCAAATCATCAAGAGAAATAGAAAATCCAAAGACACAGTCTGTTATTTAAACAAAAAAAATCTATAGCCTCTTCTAATGAATTCACGCAAAGAGTTTTAACAGTTATGTCAATAATATGGTCCCCTTTTATAAATTTATAATATTCATTCCGTTTAATTAACGACCAACGATTACAAGCCTTATTAATCTGTTGAAGGGGAAGATGTCAGACAAGAGGATTTTATGGGCATACTATTCTCGTAGCCCAAAATCGATTGACTATATAATATCAATCAATTTGAGGTTAATCGAGTGACATTCTGCATTTCAATGGAAATTTCCGCTTTTTTGTCTACTCTCCCGCAGCTATCTGTGGACAGATCTGAGTCTTAAAAAACAGCCAGGATGACAACTGTGATACGGTTTGTGCAATGATGGCTGTCCTCTGGGAAATTTGCCGTTCGCGGAAAAAACAGCTTCTGAATATATTAGCCAATGAGGATAAGTGTATTAGGCTTATGGGGTACCTATGTCTTACTGACGTACACTCCTGCCTCTCAAGACACTCCTCAAACGAAAAAAACGTGAAAAGAAAACGAATAGGAATAACACACCATGGAAATTAAAAAATACCTCAGAAACAAAAAGGTATCTACTGTAACTTCTCATTCACAGCAGTATATATTTACATAAACCTACACCTAAAAATATATAAACCATTTGGTAAGTCTATAATGCCTACCGAATCTGATATGCGGTATTGTGAATGGTTCCACTTCTATTATGTTACTACAAAACGATCCGATAATAATCAGACTCAAGTAATTACCCTTAGTATTCTCACTTCAGCTGTTTTCAGTTTGCTTCAATCACTAAAGACGCTTCACGATTTCGCTGGAGACACCATCAGAAATGTTATATTTTCAAAGATACTCCTTTTCTCAACACAATACTGTTCATCTTCTATTTCAATTTTTCTACACTACTCTTAGTCGTCCAATCACTGTTGCGTCAGGACTGCCAAAAACCATGTAATTACTTTGGGAACACTTCGTATTTATCTTCATAACATCTCATCGCCGTTAAATACAGCCACGGTTATTTAGTCAAACGGCTTCCAACTAGAACGTCTGAGACAATTAATCGAATAAAGATATATTGTAAAAATAAAAAGCATTTAACAATTTTAACAAAATTATTATTTTTAATTCGGTTACAGATTTGTATTGTAAAACTGTCCATGATGTCATAATTTAACGATTTTGAAAAGTAACGTACGAGGAAGCGCAGTGATTTGGTTGAAAAACATTTCTAAGTATGTAGTAAAAAGATTTTCAACAAAAAATCAATCAAAAATATGACAGTGACATAATGTTACATCATTATAAACAATATACTCGCTTAGATCACAGAAACGAGGTACAAGAAACAAGAAACGATCAAACAGGGGGGAACTAAGCCCCGAAGCGGTTCCATGTTACCCATTTTCTAAAAGAAATTAGGTAACCGTATAAACGGAGAGTCTCCTCCTAGACAGATCGATACAGCTCCGCGCCTCTCCCCTTGTCCCAGAGGGAATGAGGAACACAACTGGAGACAGGCGATTTGGGGGGGAGAAGACAAGATAAAGAGCTTCTATGTATATCTACCATGTGAAAACGCCACTAAGACTTTATGCTACAAATTGAATAGAAATGATGAAATGTCTGGAGTAAACGCCATACAATTGTAGACAGATTGTATACAGATTGAACAAATAAGTCCATCTTAATTTTACCATTGGGGAATTTTTACGAGCAGACTGGTAGCATCCAACCCCAGACTAGCAGGCAGTGATATGCAGTGGTATATGCTTATAAGATTCTATGAAAATTTGTTGAGTGGCCTGCTGAACTTATCTTTGGGTCAAACTCAAATTATCTACCTTTAAACAGTATAGAAATGTGACCACCATAGAGATTCATTCCTGCTAGTGTGGAAGCAAGTTCGCATTCCTCCATTTATGTAGGTGCAAGGCAGTTCGTGATAATTAAACGTTGGTGATCGACACAATGAATGAGGGTTTTGCTATGATCAGTGTCTGACAAGGAAAGAGGCAAATCAGGGGCAGATAATAACATTGTTCGTAAATCTCATCACTCATATGGGGTCGATGGTTTTACTGCAAGAGCTGATTAAAAATAAATCAGATTTAACTATTCCATTCATAAGGTCAAATAAAATTTCTAGGTTTATCAACAGTTGTTGAAAACACAGAAAAAAAACCTGCTTGGGAGTTGCGCCACGGCAACACATCTACAATAATTTTCTCTCTCCTTTGCTGTATACCACGATAAAACGACAGAAATCTTCTAGTAATTATTCGACTGAACAAGCTCTAACGAAAGGATTGTCGGTTGAACACCTGCCCCAGCTTGCCAAGCCGCAAACACTAAGTTTTGCTAAGATATAAAAATAGACATGTATGTTTGTGCGCGTTTGTTTACACATGATACCTTCATCAGTTGGTTTTACACATTCGAGTTGACAGAAGTAGCAAGCCTACCGAGTGAGTCATCTTGAGGGAAATAGTAGGTGTCAAAAGCGGAAAGTAAAACATTTATCACAACCTACACGACGGGGAGGATTCGATATACAGGCGCCGGACGATGTACATACGCTAGTCAATACGATATATATCGGAACAAGTGACACAGTAGGTCCCAACACATTTTTTCGCATAAAATATGAGGAATCTTTGTATTAATATGTATAATTAAATAAGATTAAGTTTGTCAAATATATACTAGGCATTTATTGGCAAAAAAAGCATAGAATTATAGCGATATATTTCACTAAATCGATATAAACTAATAATGATTCAGTGAGAATGGATCACTGACAGCAGCACTATAAAACTTAACCGGATTACTATTCCCCCACACCACACATCTTCCAATGCCCACTGAAACCTTACTGCAATAAATTCGAATTTTGGATGTACACCGACACCACTAAATTGTAAAACATTAAAAGCGAATAACTGATTAAATGGTTTAACCTTTACTACTGTATAATTCTCAACTGTGTATATAGGAAGGCTGATGTGGTACTCATTATACTGTAAAGACAACACGCCGAGTTGGTTAGTCTTCAAATGAGGCATTTTTCCCAACTGACGAGGAATGATTACATAACTTTCAGGAAACATTTCTGCACGCAAATATTAGGAAGATGTAGGTCTGAAGAAACACCGGCGGAGTCTGGCATGAGAAAAACAGGGTCAAAATTGGGGTAACCCAGATCTGAATCTCGAGTAACACCAAAGGGGATAGAAGTGCCACCGCTCGGTCGCCAGAACCCGCCTTTCTATTAATTTAAGTAGGTTACTTGGTCGGTACAATAAACCCAAACGAACTACATAGCATTATTATATATAACACAACCGGAACTCACCACTGGAATCGATCCTGAACAGGCCCAGACCGGATCCTCCCAAAATGGCGTAGCTCACCGGGTGGTTATCTTGGTCTATTGCCGTCAACTGAGTCACAAATGTGCCTTCGGGTAGATTTTCACCCACTCGCGCCTCCATTAAAGGCCGGTTAAACACCGGCGGATAGACATTTATGGGTACACCCTGGACCCGCACTTCAAAATTGGCCTGATTCGACAGACTGGACGTTCCGCCGTCCCGTACACGGGCTATCAGTCGGTAGTGATGTTGATAGCGCAGTTGGCAGGCCAGGGTGACTACCCCAGTGTCGGGGTGGCAATGGAAACAACGCACATCTTCCGGGGCACCGAACAGTTTGTATGTCAGCTGGGCATTAACGCCGCTGTCCGCATCGTGAGCCAGCAGGGTGGCCACGTAGGCCCCCTGGGGAAGGTCTTCGGGCAGTACCAAACTGTAGGAGTTCCGTTCGAATTGGGGTTCGTGGTCGTTGACGTCTGTAACGTGGATGGTCATCTCCTGCGTGGTGCTCAGCGCCAGTGGCTGACCTTGATCGTCCGCGACAACAACAACATTGAAAAGATCGCGCGTTCCGTGCGAAAAACCCCTCTTCAATTTCAACCGGCCCGTTCGTTTGTGCAGCTTAAATTGATCCTTGTGACTGAAAAGTCGATATCTGATATTGCTTGGCCGACCGCCAGCCATTTCATCCAGATCCACCGCGTTGAATTGGGTAATCAGCGTACCAACTGGTTCATTCTCGGGAATATACAGGGGCGGATACGGTTCGCTGAACAGAGGCGGGTTGTCATTCACGTCATCTAAATGGATTATCATTCGATGTAGGGCGCACTTCTGCTCAATACCAAGATCACAGACGCGGAGAGTCAAGTTGTAGTGGTCTGTGCGTTCGCGGTCTAGTAAACGCTTGACAACAATATTAGCTTGATTGTTGGCTACCTGTTCGAGTAAGAAGGCCTGTGGAGTGTTGCTTTTCATGGAGGTTATCATCAATCCGAAAATGAGTCGACCCGCATAGGTGAACTGACCGTCATCTTGATCGCTGGCCAACACCGAATAGACCACCGAGTTCATGGGCAGGTTTTCTCGAATATGCAATCGAGTCGGTATATTGTCGACAAACGTCGGCAAGTAAGTATTACCAGATTCACCCAACGAAATTCCAGTTTGGGATATGTTCAACGGCCGATGGAGATCGTCTCTCCCCTTATTACGACTGATGAGTTGTTTCTGCATTCGAGAGTAAATATCCGACTGTGAACACTGCTTCAGTGTGACGTTACCCTGAAGTCGCTTATCTTCCGGTTCCAAGAGGACGATTTCGACAGTAAATGGGTTTGAGGTCTTCTCCCCGTCACTGGCAAAAAGAGTTATCCTTCGAACCTCCTCCGTATTTCCAGACAAGGTATTACCAAATAGGAAGGAGCACGTCACTTTAACAACTCCCGTTGGAGGATCAACAATGAAGCACTTGCTATGCTTCGTCTGCATCGTAAAATGGACTCCACCAACGCGGGCGTTTCGATCAAGATCCTCAGCAACAAAGCGACCAAGCTCCGTACCACGTGACGCCGAACGGGACAGGTACACCCGACAGTCCCGGTCTACAAACTGAGGCGCATGTTCATTGACATCAGTCAGCCTGATCGTCAAGTCGACTACTGTACCGCGGGGCAGCGGTTTGCCGCTATCGGTTATACGGACACGAATTGGGATATCCGTAGACATTGTCTCCGCATCCAGCGGTGAACTCACACAGAGCCAGCTGGGGTCGTGCACGTCAAGTGCGAATGGGATCTGGTCAGAGTTGTACAGGTGGTAGTGGAGGGCAGTCTTACTTGAGTCCGGATCGGACGCCTCGAGTTTCACTACACGAGTTCCCACTGGAGTGGCTTCGGAAATTCTGTGGATTGTCTTATTAAGTCGTACCACCGGATTGAACTCGTTAACATCTGTGACAATGACATGGAGATAGGCGAAAGCTTGTCCGGAGAAGTAAAAATTATTCTCATCAACCGCTGTAAAGGAGAGTTTGACTTCCGAGAGGCGTTCGGCGTCTAGTGCATGTTTGACAACCACTGCACCATTCTCTGTTATACTAAACGGGACAATTGGGGCGAAAGAATCCTGCTTTTCTAGGAATACAATTTTCATATTTGGCAACCGGTAGGTCACGTTGGCATCGAGGAGATGTACAATTGAATTCACCATGGCCGTTTCGGGAACACGAATATAGATATGAACAGGCAACTGGAAACGATAAGTGGTGTAGGTCACAATGGGAAAATTGATACTCACACGAGAGCTTTTGGTCGGATCACCGCCGTCGGTGGCCTCAACAATGACTGACACCTGGGTGCGGATTGTGATGTTCTGGAGGGGATTTTTCACCTGCAGCAGATATTCTTCGGTTCGACTACCAGGTACAATATGGAAGTAGGACTGTACAGAGCTGCCAACAACGCGAACCCTCTGGATATCACCCCCACGACCCACATCCGGGTCTGTGACTGTTAATTTGGCATAGACGGTATCCTCTTTTCCAGGGGTAAACACTTCGGAAATCTTTCTCACATTGATAATTGGGGCATGGGAATTTGTCGGTCGAACGGACACTGTCACCGGGGCTCGACTGATGAGAAGACAGGATGTTGTGGTACGATCACCGCGATGTATGGCGTGAAGAGTGGACGAATACGGTCCCGAGCTATCCGTAGTCGGTTTCAGGGGGGCTGCGGGATACAGTTTGCCTTTCAGTGGATCAAGCCGGAATGGAATTTGTATTTCCGGATCCAGATAGTAGTAAGTTTCCGCATTGATTCCAATGTCCGCGTCGGTGGAACTAATTTGGCCAACTAAAGTGACCAAACTGGCATTCTCGTACACGCTGAACTCATATCTATCTTTGGTGAAGAATGGACAATTTTCATTTTTGTCAAGCACAGTTACAACTACTCTCGAGCTGGTCTGCAGATGCAACCGATTGTCATGTGAGACGAACACGGCATCTATCTTCAGACTGTAAACACTCAACTTCTCTCGATTGATGTCAGCAAAGTAGGTGGTCCTAAGTCTCAAGAAGTAGAAGTTTCCCAATGATACTGTCTCCGTGTTGAACACCTCACGCTGTGAGGGGTCATCTGCAATGACGCTGTAGGTGACATTTCCAGGCACACCTGGACTGGCCACTCCCATATGGGACTGAAGGGCAGTAACATATTTTCCAACACGGGAGTCTTGAAATATGGTGGCATTATACACTGGTCGTGTGAAAGCAAATTTAACTAGACCCTTGCTCGATAAGCAGAGATGTGGATATAGCAGGAACACTGTAGCAAGAAGAATTTCTGCAGACACCATAGTCCGCTTTGTGAATTAAAAACACTGAAATAAAATGATAAATGAATACTGATTATCAATAAATTACAAATAATAATTTCAAAAAGATATTTTATTAAATAGAATTATATTCACATCACGAAAATCGCTGTGATATAAGAATCCAAACTTTTGTTCATCCAGTTGAATAATCAAAAACATGGACATTTAAATCATAAATAATCTATCAACCCTCCTGCATTTCAACCTTTTCCTACCCTCTAGATCTTTTCCACAATGTGATTCATCATTTCACTATAATTTTTGTTCTTGCATCCAAACCATCTTACTATTGCTTCCCATTATTACACATCTCAACATCTGTTAGTAGTATTAATCAGCAACAGTATACAAGCTACAACACACTGAATGTTAATTTGTGAACATAAAACCAGGATAGTGGATGGTGTTGGACAATACATTCTTGACACGGATGAAAATAAACAGGTGAATTGTATCTGAAGATGATTAGGGAAGCTGTGCAAAATTGTGCACAAAAATCCATACATATAATTACATGATAAATTTGAGATGCAAAAGTTTCTGGAATAATACTATATGTGTAAACAGTGGATCACACAGTATTTATATGAACATATTCAATATAAACCAAGAATATAAAGGAGAAAATATCTTGCTAGGTGAAATATTTATTAAGAATATGCTAGTATCAATATCATTATAGTCATGAGTGTAACTAGCTTGGTGAAATTCTTGAAACTCTATACAAATGTCACATACATGTAGATAAAAGCATTTATTAAGGAGCTTTAATAGAAATATGCAAATATTATATTTTTTTTATAATACCCTCGAGTTTTCAATTGCCATTAAACAAAGGGTAATGATAAAAAAATACTTTCCATTTTATAGTCAAATGTTAATTAAATTCACAAAGAGATGTTTGTTTGAGTAAAGGCACATGTTATATAAAAATTATGAATAGGTCGCTCCTGATTGACATGCTACTACAGTATTTGATTGCACATCCCTTTCTTTTTAATGAAGGTAGTATATACAGTATATAGTGTATGCACAAATAGTGAATTTATAATACAACTGAACATTTTCCAAATAAAGTTTGGTTGAAATCATCTTAATAACCAAATAAACTCACCCTCAAGCTTTATACAAAATTTATAATAAAATTGTGATATAAGATATTTAAAAGGCTACTTGATATTTGTTTCTAATAAATATATAATCATTTCAATGTGAAACATGGAAAGTTTGCAAAAATTATTTGTTTGTGTCTGTTCACTATCTCTTCATAGACCATCAATCTGAGAGAGCTGAAATTTTTAGTACACCTACCCTTTAAAAGGATGGGCACACTATGCTCTATGTTTTGATTAATTTTCATCTATATGGTCCACAGGTTGACAAATGATAATGTAACGTAAAAGTGTAGTAAGTAGAAAAAGGGGTAGGTGAAGGGAGGACAGGAAAATTAAAGCGAGTTGACATAGATATCTACTCTATAAGACAAGTGTGTGCCTAAGTAGCTTTATGTGCTTATTGTAGATAGTGTGTGCCAATTATGTAACATGCAAAAATATCCAATAGACTAACTGGAGGAGGCAGATCTAGTATAAGAGTATGTGTGGTTGCAATCTGCTAGTTATTATTTACAAGTGTGCCAGAGCATCAATCTCTGAGACAGTCAAAATCTGATATATGACAGTTGAAGACAACATGAAATCTCCACTGACTAACCATATTGCCTAGTGCATTCATTAATTTATTAACTTCATTTTATCTAAATTTAATTTATGCTTAAGCTTGGTATGAATAATTGTAACATTCTCCTATCTCTCTAATAGGGTGTATCTCTCAGGAGAACTGGAAGAAAATTATAATTTATCTTTGGACTCCTAAATCATGAAAATATATATTCAAATCTACCAATAGGCCAATCTCAAACATTTCTCAGGTTGAAACCTATTATAAAACTAATAACATTAATTATTATTTTGTAGATGCTTGTATATAAAAAATAAATCAAGTACTTTAGAATCTTTTAACTTGTATATATATATATAGTACTTTTCAGTAAAATGCTTCCATGAAGATACAAATAGTAGTTGAATAATATCTTTATTGCAAGTGATATTGCATTAATTATATTTCAAGATAGTAAATGTATTTAGTGTTTATAAATATAATATTAATCCACTTAAATACTTAAATTTTGTTTTAAGAAATTTTAGCAAGGCTTATACTTAATAACATACTTTATAATATTTTATAATTTTCAGTAAAAAGAGGGGGATATGTAATTTATTATCATTATAAAAAAATAACTTGAATTTTATAAAACCATTAACCTTTGGTAATTAAAATAAGCAAAACTTATTATAAAGTGTTTTTTTTTGCAATTTTTTATATTATAAGTGTCTGGATAGTGATAGTTGGTTAATTTTAAATAGATTTGCTCAAAATTCTATATAGATTTTAAGGTAGATATGAAATTTAGTGTCATAAAATTAAGATTAAAAAATAGCTAATTTTTTATATTGTTAACTGCTTTTTTTATTCCTTTTATAACACAACATTGCTAAAATACCTGGGGCCTGTTTCATACAGCTTAAAGAGCAGCTATTTACTGCTTTTAAATAAATTATTTCATAAAACTCCTGTAGCAGCTCTTAATTATGCGAGCTCTTAAATTTACTAGCAGTTAAATCTAGCAGTAAACCTCATGGAATTACCCAAAAATGAACCAATAAGATAAGAGCTTTAGTCGGTGATGTAGTTTTAATCGATGAGTTTAAGAGCTTGTAAATTACATTGAATGTCTGTTTCATGTACATTAAGAGCAGCTAGATTTACCAGTATATTTCACTGCTAATTTTAAGTGCCCCCACCTCTCCCTAAATGTGTGCGCAAGTGAGCAAATAGGCCCACTGGCAATATTTTCTCTACCCTGCCGTGCTTCAACCAGAGAGCTTTGTGGTTTGTTGGCCCAGACCAACAATGGCCATTGTTCACACGAGCCCCCATTCTTTTGTAGGTAAATCGCAAGTGCTGCATATTGCACTAAACTTCTCGCCTGTGTGTGCGGATCCTGTAGTGTGATACAGATTGACGCTATTGTACTTGGCTAGAGAACCATTCTCATTGGTCAACTAAATTTATCTCCCTGCATTAGAATTAATACATTCTAAGAGCTCTTATTATTAAGAGCTAGTTAGAAGTGTTTTATGAAATAGACTTTAAGAGAACAGCTATTTACCTGCTAGTAACTACTAGATTTACTAGCTGCTAACTCCTAATTTTTATGAAACAGGCCCCTGGTTGACTTGCAGTATAGATTATCATTATTCATGTAAATAAGAGCATAGACAACACTGCAATAATAGTAAAAATAAATGATTTTACATAGTTTATTGATAAAGATCATTTTTTAGGTTTGAAATAACTTATATACTACATTGCAAAAAAATGGAATTTATGTTTTTTAATACACTCGTTTTATATTAAATTTTATTGCCTAAGTACTTAAAACTATCTAATTAGGTAGAATAAGAACTTATGGCTAGCTTGACAATTACACGGGTGTCTCATAGGTGTCTGTGCTTTGGCGGGCTCAGCTATCATGCATGCTATGCATCTTTTTTCTGTATTGTAATATACTTATATTATTTTATTTGTAGGCTATATATATGCCACAAAGGTAGATAAGACATGAAATTGGTATTGGTGAAAACTATGTTTTGATACTTGATAGCTGATAGCACTATTATTTGGTATTTAGCAGAAATTCATAATTGACATAAGTGACATTACTGTCATTAGCAAATAAAATATTGAGGATAATCCTTAAATTAATGGTTTATATGAAAGGAGGGTGACATGTTTTAAATATGTTGAGCTATGTAATTATAAGTGACACATAACAGCAATTACCAATTTTAAATAAAAATAAGTCATTTTTAATATTTTTGATTTCATGATACTAAATTATATGTTTACCAATTTCAAATATATGCTGGTTTTATTAACTAGTAATTATTTACTTGGATTTTGGTAATTGAGGTTTTCGAGATGGGCTATTGAGGAGCATTCCAGCAAATTTCTGAGTGAATTCTGGGCACGAACAAAAATAATGTGCTTGATAACCACTTCTATATTATTATGGCAGTGGATATAGTTCCAGTCACCAGAATCCTGTATTGTGAGATTAAAGTTCCGGGCTTGTCATCATGCATGCGCAATGAGCAAAACCAGATCTGTGTCGCATTATATGCTAAATATTCATAATTGATTTCAGTAGTGTATAGAAAACTTTATGTATTTTACATAATAGTCAGCATAATTA
>JAUYWV010151812.1:0-10066 GCA_032274565.1 Nematoplana nigrocapitula
TGAAAATATCGCTCATAGAACTCACGAAATCTATACTAATAAACAGTTATGATTATATATGTGACCCGCACCAGGCAAAAAATGACTGAATACTGCAGGACTGTAGAATTATACAGGATGTCTAATATTGATATTGAAACGTAAATGTACAAATGTTTTGTACTATGTGTTAAAATTTTGGGCTTTTAGGTTTTGTAATAACTGCATAATAGCAAATTGTTTTGTCCAAAAAAATATTAGACATCCTGTACCATTACTATATTAGATTTACACCGAAACAATTTGCGCTGCGTTAGTACTAGTATGCAGAGTTCACAGTTACAAAGAATATTACAGTATAGATTACTTTCTCGAAAATATACCAAAGTTCCCGAGCCTAGTATGGTTTCTTGTAAAAAAATCGTTTTCTATATATCAACCAGTCGCAAGTTGTCAGTTCGCTGCTTGTGTGTGTTTAAAATCGCCAAATTATTAAAGCGAAGCGGTATCAATCTGGCCCTTTTAGTCAAGTATTCAGCCGTCGTGCTGTGGAGAATGCCCTTTCTGCGATTCCAGATGTCACAGGATTGAATAAGATCAGTCTGCATATCCTTCTAACATCATTCACTAACATTTTTTCATCGAAGGACAGACGTCACCACCATGGTTGATATCGTCGAAGCAAACTGGCTATTCGGAGCTTTCGACGAATATTTTGAAAATTGGGAGTTGAGATTTTAGCTGGACAAAATTAACATCCCCGGAGTAGTTTTGCTCTAAAAATCCTAATTCTTTATCAATGCTCGTTTTTAAAATAGTCTTCAGCAGAATAGCCTCGTCGAGCCATAAATAAGACTGAAGCTTTTTCGTCAAATCGTCTCCTGATTGCCGGAATTACAAGGCCGAAGGTCTCATAGATTTCAAAACATTTTGGAGCTTTTGTTTTTTCTTGGTAATGGTGGCTGCGACAGAAGTCCAGCCATCAAACAGTTTCTGCGCAGAATCGGCCAAGAAACCTCCCTAAATTGCGACAGCTGCGACACACCAGAAAGTGCGGAATACCTTATATGTGTATGTCCAAGATGGTATAACTTACGCCTCCAAATATTCGGAACACCGCCATAGAGCCATATCTATTTAATCTGTGTTCCGTTAAACATATTGGAGTTGGTCAAAAGGACTGTGGACCGAAAGGTTCTCCATATGACCTAACGGTCAAGTGATGTCGAAAAAACAAACAAACAGGCTGGGAAACTGGTCGGCCTTTTTAGTACGATTTCATAAAAGGCATCAAACCTGTCTTAGTCTCGAATTGACTCCGACGTTTGTCGTGTCAAAGATGTTAAGTGGAATCATCCTTCTTTCCAAACAGAGCTGCCATTCTGCCAGTAGTACATTGTAATAATCTTCTATGCGCTGGAGACCGGAGGCTGTCATGGTCCATCGAGTTGGACAGATAAGTGTGAGTCCATGGATAGAGCGGTCTTTCTTCGACAACATATTTTCGTGGATCTCGCCTAGCATGGTTTCTATCTGGGGAGAATACTTATTAAGAATAATTATTTCTTTCGATATGTGAAACACGCGCGAAATAATATTGCATCTTTTACAGTTAATAAACTCAGTGAATGCCCGTGACAATGCGTGTCGTGTTTTGGGCTTTACTTCCATGATTCTCTGAGCAACACCACAGCTGTGTATAGGTAGTTAAGTTAGGGCGTCCCAGCTGTGGATAGATATAGGTAGGTAGGAGGCCCCAGCTGTGTATATAGGTAAGTAGGGGGCTCCACAGTTTTGTATAGGTGCATACTGTAGGTAGGAGCCCCACAGTTGTGTATAGCATATGTAGGCGAGGACTACGTGATCACGTAATCGTATGTAGGTAGGGGCCCGGCCCAAAGTTGAGTATAGGTAGTTAGTTAGGCGGCCCAGCTGTGGATCGATAGTTAGGGGCCCCAGCTGTGGATAGATATAGGCGAGGACTACGTGATAATTGTTATCACGTAGTCCTCGTATATAGGTAGTTAGGGGGCCCCAGATGTGTATATAGGTAAGTAGGGGGCTCCGTAGTTTGGTATAGGTAGATAGCTAGGGGCCCCACAGCTGTCTATAGCATATATAGGTAGGGGCCCGGCCCACAGCTGTGTATAGGTAGTTAGTTAGTGGGCCCGAGCTGTGGATAAATATAGGTAGGTACGGGGACTACGTGATAACAGTTATCACGTAGTCCTCGGGTAGGTAGGGGTGCCTAACTGTGTGTAGGATAGGGAGGTAGGAGCCCCAGATAGCTGTGTATAGATATAGGTAGGTAGTGGTACCACAGCTTTGTAGGTAGGTATATACTAGGGGCCCCACAGCTTGGTATAGGTAGGTGTATAGGGGCCCCACAGCTTGGTATAGGTAGGTGTATAGGGGCCCCACAGCTTGGTATAGGTAGGAAAGAGGCCCCCATAGATGTATCTAAAATTTACTCCGAACTTATGACGTGGAAAATCGACCCCTTCTTGAAAAATACAAAAAATGCCTCTTCCTGCCTTCTAAAGTCGGAATTTCTCAATAAAAGGCCCCAACTCTTCACTACTGGGTCCTACATTGGGTGGCAAAAGGCCCTGCTTGGATAAGAGCCCAGCTTAGGCAGGAAAAGGATCTACCTGGATAGGGACCATCTCGAGCGCGAATGGCCCTTTCTTTGAAATTTCTAAGGGGGGATGATTTTATATCTACTGAAAGAGGAAAACATTATCTAAATATAACAGTTGCAGAATTTTATCATCGGTCATTGAATTTAAATAGGGGGTTCCTCAATTTTTTTTATTTTCCCATTACTTTACATTGTGTGTGAAGTCCATCACTGCGGCTGGCGTCGTCTGGTGGCTTCCGTAATGACTCCGCGCCATCGAGTTATCTGCATTGACACCTCGTTCAGCTGTTCGACGCACAGTCCAGTCAATTTCTTCACCCCGTCAATCCATCGAGCCTTTGGTCTGCCCCTGCCACCGCGACCGTCCACTCTGCCGTCCATCAAGATCCTCTCCAAGCAATCAGCATCTCTTCTTTTGATGTGACCAAAGTAGCAAAGTTTACGAACATTGATCTTGTCAGTCACACTCTCGGGATTTTGAACTTTATTTCGGACCTCGATGTTGTTACCCGGTCTTTCCAGCATATCTGCAGCATACGGGCGGCGCCAGCACCAGAGTTCAAAAGCGTCGATCTGCGAGATTTCGTCTTGCGTCAACGTCCAGCTCTCCGCTCCATACAGGGCGATGCTGAATATCAGCGAGTTCATGAGGCGAAATATACCTTATCTATTTATTTATGTATTCTGAAACAATTAAAACCAATCTCAAACGTGAAACTAAAAACGACTTTGAACAAGCGTGACGTACAGTACACACAGACAGACAGATAGACCGTTTTATAAAGATGCAAAGTCGTATCAAAAATATTTTTATTTGGATAGATTCTGTCTTCTATTGCGCATTTTGACTGTTTGACAACTATGTTTAAAGCTTTTCACTGAATTTGCTTGCCTATATCGATATTGTCTGCTCACTTTTGTATATCGACAAACATAGATGCGAAAAAGTTCCTGAAATTTGCTCTGTCAATGTAGCGATGCCCACATTTATTTAAACCCTTCAACTTGCTTATTTTCCAAATGAACTTGACGAGACGTGTTTCCCAGTATATTTTTAAAAGCAAGCTAAACCGTTAAATGAATAAACAAAATCTTTTCAAACACGATAGCATGGTGTTTTGACTTTAAAGAATCCGGGATTGTGAAACAGATATAAAAATGATTCATTACTTGTCCTGACACAGGGAGAAGCTTAAAAGTGTTTATTAATATGTATAATATTTGCTAAAATAGTTTTTCTTCATTAAATTACTATGCAGACGATAGCGCACAATACTCCAATTTTGCTGAAAACAATATTTTATGATAACTAAAAACAAATAGTTTAGGTAAAAGAATAAACATATTACTGAATGAATAATGAATGTCTGTGATTTATAAACAAAATTAGGAATTTTAATAAAATTTAAATCAGTAATTTTTCTGAAATCAAGAGTAATCATTTTCATTCACTTTACTATCTTTCTTTAATGTTCAAATATAGCATTACAGATTTATGACATTCAGTCATATTTGATGTGAATTTACAGATTTATGACATTCAGTCATATTTGATGTGAAGTTTACAGATTTAGAATTTCAGTCATATTTGATGTGAAGCTTACCGATTTTACAACAGTACTGTTTGTTATCTGTCTGTAAAGTCTGTAAATCTTAACCTATATTTTAGGATCTCTTATTTTACGTTAGAAAATATAAACTAGGTTACTTCCTTACCGATAAACTATTTATCACAAAATGTTTTTTTGTGTTTTACAGTTATAAGGTTTATTAGCACTGGTTGTGATAGAAAAGTAACCGAAACTTCTGTGCAGGATTCTTGAAATAAGCAACATCCTCAATAAAATATGATTCCAGAAAGGTTCATTATGAAACTATGGAAGAATACATTTTTCAGAGCAACTCTTAATTTGTTTTTAGAATTGTTTATTTTAGTTATAGTACTGTAATTGCCTAACAAACTTAAACTGGTATGTAAATGGCCTGACACGGTCCGCGCGGTACCAGTCTGTGTACTGAATAATGGACTACAAAAAATAAAAAATTCTCGAAATGTGATAACATAAAATTCCTCCCAACTTCACTGTCTGTCTGTCTATGTGTTCGCTATCTCCTCCTAGACCACCAATCGGTTCCGTTTTAGGCCCTTTTGAGACTACCAAACCTATACGTCACTTTTATACCTGTCCTTGATATGTGATATTAATGAAATAGACATAGACATAGAACACCTTATGTCGCAGTAAAATCACCACTAACCATATTCTTATTTTATTGTCCATTATTGATTTATTGATCGATTTGTTGTAACACGTTATACGCAAAATCTCCAAATTTTCCATTACTGATTAGAACAAAATTTGCCACATTTGTAAATAAAGTAATCATAAAACAGTCCCTAGAATTCTAGAACAATCCGTTATTTTCTAATTATTTTAAAAAACTATTGATTAATTTGCTAAATAATGGAAATACAAGCAGACTTGGAAATTTAATTACGCTAAAGTTCTAAAGCTGACGTAGTGATTGTAATTGGCGACAAAAGGATAAAGAAAAGAAACAACTGCTTATTCCCAGTCACGAGTGGTCCAGAGAAGGAGAGTGCATCGACACGAAAAAACGACACAACGCACTGCTCGGACCTGCGATGTAAACATTCCACGAACGCGACTACACAGCGAACTGCCCGTCGACAATTATAACATAACATTTGTATTTTGGTCTGCACACATGGAGATACATGAAATATAATGTAAGTAAAAACAAACTGGAGCCATTGCAAATGTGTTCATAAATGGGGAACAGATAGAGGTGGTATATACTTTCTCCTTTTTTGGCACTTTAATAACCCGTGATGGATATTGTGACAAAGGTTCGAAGAAGAATAGGACTGGACAAAGCAGCAATGAGTGGCTTGGCAAAAATATGGAAGGACAGGGGTATCAAGCTTGGGACAAAAGTAAAAACTGGTCAAGGGGCTAGTGTTCCACATAGTTTTGTACGGTTCCGAGAAATGGACAATGAAGAAGAGAGTGAAAAACAGAAAGTAGATGCCTTTGAACTTTGGTGCTGGAGGAGAGTGCTCAGAGTATCTTGGACAGATAAGAAAATAAAAACAAATGGGTACTGAGTGGACACTAGAATCCAGAGTCGTCAAACCAGCCTTCATAGTTACTTCGGACATGTAGTTAGAGCAGAAGGAATGGAAAGGATTTGATGCTGAGAGAAATGAGTGGAAGGAGAAGGAGTGGAAGAACAAGGATTAGATGGCTGGACAATATTAAGGCACATCCATCGAATGACGAGGGAAGCATGCTGAAGAATTTGCTGGAGAAAATCTACCACGGATGTTGCCAGGGGTTGACCAGGACTCGACGGCATAAGGTGACGAGGTGAAAAAACAAACCCGAACAACAACTGTAACCATTATTCAACGGGATCCAAGGTGAGACTCCGTGGGACACCAGAGGAGACTGAGGTCTATCTAGCTGGTGCCCCTAATTTTAATTCACTGTAAATTACATTAATGCTTAATAAAATTGTCTTTAATTTTTTTAAAAGATCAATTGTGGTAATATATTTAATTTCATTGGGTAGATTGTTCCATAGGCATAGAGGAGTATTGTTATAAGAGTGTTTTTTCCTATTTCAAGTTTAAATCTTTCGGTTTTGAAGTTGTAAACATTTCTGAGATTTAGAATTTTTCTGTTAGCATAATTATAGTATAATATTTGAACTTTTCTTCTACTAATTTTGGGATTTCGTTACTTACTTTCAGATATATATTCATAAATTGCAAATAAAGCATGACTTTCGATGATATCTTGTACTTTTAAGATTTTGTTTGTTTTATATACGTACATTAATTAGATCTTATCTTGATGTACAAAATAAAATAATTACTAATTTGTGTACATAATCAATATGTCCCCTGGGGCCTTTTCCATAAATTTTAGCTGCGTACTGAGAGTAAGGTTTAATAAGAGAATTGTAAACCTATATTTTGCTAGAGGGATTTAGTTTACTTCTAATTCTATACAGAATTGGTGCGCGCTGTTTTTTGTGTGCAAATTTTACCTTCATTTGTGTTATGTGAGCTGGCCAGTTTAATTTGCTATCAATTAAACACCCAAGATATTTCTACTGACCAACATTCTCTATTGTTGTGTTACCTAATTTAATTGAAACATTTTTGGCTTGAAAATGTTTCTAATTTCTAATATTCATGAAAAGCATATACTTAGTTTTGCTAGATTTAATGATAATTTATGTGCTTCAAACCAAATAAACCCAATCATTTTGTTTACAATTAATTTGTTGAGAAAATAGTAAAGGTAAATTAATCCGGAGGATTAATCTCTGATTTTTCCTGCTGAATCATCAGAATATTACTTGAAAACTTGTTGATTTCCTGATATTTTATTGCCCTATGTATCCACCGAGCGAAGCCGGGTACCTCTGCTAATAAATTATATTTCATACGTTTTAGTTGGCAATTTTAAGTATTTTTATCAGAAACAGATTTTTAAAAATTCGTAAAATAACTTAAACCGCTATGCAATAAGTGTACATCTTCAATACTATAAGCTACTACAAACAGCCCTTATTTTCATGTATTTTTACCTTAAAAAGAGGTTTATGTGCAAAAATCTTGATCAATATTAAGTATATGGTATTTTAATCTTGATTTTATCATTCATTTTAATTAATATTGTAGATGGTAGATTACTATCACCAAGTCGATAGAAGATAGCTAAACATATATCCATTCTTCATTAAATATATCATGTTCATGTTTCAAGTTGAAGTCGTGAACACTTCTGTTTATAAAATACAGTAAAAGCACAGTGTAAAGATTTATTGTAAAACATTAAAGCACAAGCTTTCGAGCGACGGCTGCGCTCATACTCATGTGAAAAGAATAAGAGACATTTTTATTACCAGTAATGCTTTAGCTTCTCACGTTTTTAATTCCGGACACTGTATTGATTTTACTTCCGCTTCTATGTATTATATATGTGCTGATTTGGCTCTGAGACGCATCTATGAAGCGGCTTTTATCAAAGTGAACTATGCAGTAGTAGTAAGGTTTTAAACTTGAGTTGATGGTTTTACCATATTGATCGTTGCCTGGCGGGTTTTAACAACAATTGTGTTCACCGTCGTATTTGAGAGTTTTTACTCTTTGATTTCTGTTTTAATCTTCTTATCTATTTCTGTGTCTCTCCACTGTCTCTTTTTATTTCATTCGAAAGTTCGTGTTTTAATTTCTTACAAAAAATCTTTTACATTGTGATTTTACTTTATTTTATATCATATTCATGCTTCTTTTGAGGTACAAATGTATAAGGACAACATAATACTTTCGTATTTATAGTACTATTTGGAAATATTCGCATTATTTTAGAATTACAAAAACAATAAATTATCCAGTTGGACTGCGGGAAATCGCATAAATGGAATATGCGGAGTTATATTTGTCGGGAATTAGCCTTTTCATATCTACAAAATTTAAAGTGATACAGTCTTCGAACAAGCGAAATAAGTAAACCATTTCGACACGAAGCTCTCACTGGTGTCCTGTTCTTTCCACCCAGGAGATGTTTGGCGACAGGATTCAATTTTGAGCAAATGCGAAATCTCAGAACTCGTCCTGTCTTAAGCCTTCATTTCCAATCCCCAAGCAAAAAGCCATATCTGGACCAGACTTGGGCGAATTCAGTAGTTTTTGTTTGGTTACGGCAAATTTAACTTATGGCATTCCAAACCTGGACCAGACATGGAATTGAAATCCTTAACCGGGCGCTGTTCTGGATTCCCAGAGTAGAGCCATAATTGAAATTTCTTAATAATTCAACTACCGATGTTAATCTTATAAAATCTATTGTCTTTAACGTAAATGTAATTATAATTTAATATAATTTGGGATGAATTGCCGTGTTTATCAACATCATATAAAAAGAAGAATATTGTTCTTCTGTACTACTACTAGTATGGCTCTTTTTAATTTAAGTAGTATAAAGCAAATTAAACTATTGAAATTATAGCGGACAAAAATTAATCGAATGTTGCAAGAATTTCAAATTGAAAAACTCATCATAAAATATGAGTAATTGATGTTAAGGGATGAAGATGTTTGCCAACATATTGATTATTGGCAAGATAAGTGGGATACATGTTAAGTTATAATGTAAATATGTACTGAACTATTCGAATTTGAGCTAATGAATGGCATAAGATGTTTTGCTTTGCGCAGTGGCATTACCGTAGCCGATGAGGTTTATCCGAGGCGCAGTTAATTGTTATTTTTCTAGCCAACTACCCATTTTAACTTCCTATTCCATCTCTTCGGTCCCCTCGTTAACGAGGATAATGTATATTCCTGGTTCATCTGGGGTGTTGTCTGTCGTATAGGCCCGCAGTTGGCTGTGCAGATCTACAGTAGTTGTGAGAGCAGTTTCCATTCCATTTTTCTTTCGGTGTGTCTACTATATTATATAAATTATGGTTTAGTTCCGGCAATTAATAATAATTATAACATTTTTTGTTTTTTGCAAGAAGCTGTAATTAGTATGGTCAATGAATAAACAAGAAATCATTCTATAATATTAAGGGTTATTATAGGTCGCAATGGGTCTCAAATGCGACGTAAATTTACGTAAAAATACGTCACATTGTTTACCGGGATAATTTTAACAGTTTTTTGAGATCTTTACAGTGGAACTTTGATACTTCGGGATCTATTTGCCGTTGTATTGTATTATCTTGCCTCTGACCATCTGCTCTTCTTTCTAGAATACAATATTTTATGAGATCAGAACTGTATTTGCTAAGTCGGTGGTGCGATACACAGCTGACAATGATTATTTTCTACCGAGGAGCAGTGCGCACACTGTGAGCTTAAGTACGTTCACACTATACGATTTTCCATCCAAACGTTTTCTTGTCCAATTTATGCGAACTGTTCTTTTTTCGCACGACTTTTATGAACTACAACATGCATAATGATGTAAAACAATATTACCTTGTATGACTCGCAACCTGTTCTGTGGGATGTATGTAGTAAGCTTGGAAGGGTATCATGATAAAAATAAACGAAATACGGCAGTTGCATTTATCGTAAATGAGTCTAAAATTAGTGATAAGCAGTGCTACTTCCAATATTAAATTATTAAAATACATTATATTGCTTATTTCCTATTTCTATTTTTTATAAAATTGTTAATCTTATAATTTAAGTTAATAGGATAATAAAAATATTTATTAATATGTCTATTTCATTAGATTTAAATTATCTATTATATTTTATCAATGAAATGTCATGTATTTCATAAAATATGTATTATTATGTAATATACTGTAATATTGATATAATATTTGTATTATATTCTTCGATTAATCGAATAATGACGTCGACCCCGACCTTGCCCCCCCCCCATGTTATTA
>JAUYWV010151823.1:0-10065 GCA_032274565.1 Nematoplana nigrocapitula
GTGATGCTGTCACCACAAAAATTGAGGAAGAAAAAAGCGTAGTATAATTTGCGAAACACAACCTCACACAACTCAGTGACTTGGGGTCATGTCCAACTAACAAAATAAACTTTATGGTGGCGTTCATGTTGTTTTAAATTATTGGTGGTCGAGGAGAAGCATCAGGGTGAAATAGAACGAGAAAAATAGGAGAGAGAAATGATAAAAGTGAGAGAAGAGAGTGAGTGAGAAAAAAGTGAGAGTAATAGGAGAGGAAAGAATAGAAGAGAAAAAGAAAGAGAGAGAAAGAAGAAAGCAGAGAGGAGGAGCAAATGAGAGACAGAGAGAGAGAGGATCGACTGAGGTTATGGATTCCGAGAGGAATACGGTCCGGGAGAAGCAACAACAACAACAAAAATCAGACAAAACAAAATTTTCAAAACTATTGATTACTAGCACGACGTCATAGAGATGGTTTGCGGTGCGTCGAGCCATAGCAGTAGTACAGCGAGAGGTTCAGAAACTGGCTTGTTGGGAATTAATTCCTTGAAACATAGAAAAGGACGAGGACTACCCTGGGGAGAAACAGGTTCACCGCGAAAATTCACTCTCTCCCACTACCTGACTAATTAATTAGACTAAACGATTGGAATTGATTTAGACACACTTCGAATAAAATAGAAAAATTGTCAAAGTGTGAGTGAACCGGATAAAACATTTTTTCTCGAAAAGACGAACATCCCATTGTGGTGAAGTTACCTAATTAGCTATTGATCTGTCCGCGAGCATGAATTGAAATGGATATGCACACTGACAATAATAAGGGTTTGCTATCTGGCCACCGCCCCGAGGCAGAAATTATTCTGAGGCAACATGTCAGGGATAAGGCATACAAATTACCGCGAATAAAAACAAAAATAGACTGGATAACGTGTGGTAAGCACTTAAGTAGGGATCTTACCAGCTGCATAATTTCAGTATTAATTGTTTTACATTAAATAATGCCATTTTCCCAAAAGAACAGATGGTTCGTAATGACCGCAATCATCACAGAATCACGATAAATTGAACATGAAAGCTATGGTACTGGCGACATTGTTGTACAGTATAGCTAGAGTTGGACTGTCAGAAAATCTTAAGTTCTTTGGCCACCACATATAAGGAGGAACAGTGACAAGACCGGGGAAGGGACATTTCGAAGAGGAAGACAATCATATATGGTCGCACCCACGACCACTCTCAGTGATGATCAACAATGGACTCACTGGGATCTACCTACCAGGCAAAATGGGTAGTACAGTAAGTTTCCCCGCTATAGAAGGACTTTCTGTTGCCAAAACAATCCGACAGGAAGGACGACAGACGATAATAAGATTTGAAAAACACAAGGCGTTTGTACTGTAGGATGGCATGGGGGTGCTTTTGGATTACACGCTTCCACTGCCTGTCTATAATAGTGAATGGCCAGGCTTTTCAGAAAGAAGAGGCGAGATATGGACGTCAACACGTGCATTTCTCCAGGAAAACATTATCAAGCAATGAGAAGAAATGGGTGTGGGGGTTGGAGAGGGGGAGAGAGTGAGCCATGCTGGAGAAAAGTACACCGGCGCACAAACCGGAAAACAATAACAATTACTAATCAGCTCGATGGACGGAGAAAGCGAGGAGTAAAACCCTTTGTATCATCTCTCTGTCTCTCTCCGTCCCTGGGGAAATATATCAACTGCATCTGGTTTGTTTTGCTCGTTCAACAAAAACGCCAGGCAAGCATGAGAGTCACGTGGAACTTGTGCTGCAAACCACGCCACGAGTTACACAAGGCGAGCGCCTCTTTTCATTCTCTCTCTCTCTCTGTGTGTGAAGTGAGCGACCTTGGAAACCAAACACGCAGCACACACAAACACAGAGCACAGAGAGACAGAAACAGAGACGGAGTGAATGAGTGAGATGGTGAGAACCGAGAACCACCACCAGATAGTAGTAGTTTCGGCGTCAGCCTGCCTGGTTTCTTTGTGCCTGGCTAGCATCTGTCTGTGTGCTGGAGAGCTCGGCTCCCTGTTAGCGTGTCCCAAGGGTAGCCCAAATCCTTACTCTATCAACATCTGACCTACCTATAGTATAATACCCTCCCGCAGCACAGAGTCTGCCTCCCGCGTTGCCGATTGAATGCATGGCCTAACAAAGAGAGAAGAATCTCAGCGCGCGCATGTGGCCAGGAAATGTGGAGGTCTGGAGTATGGCTCTTCAAGATAAATCAACACTGGAGCCAACGAACAGAGGAGAGAGAGAGAGAGCACGCGAGCACTGAACGACCTTGGACAAAGGTGGTTGTGGACAAAGGTCGCGTTGTCCCTCTCCCTCGCTCTTTCATCTAAGTAAGAGTTGAGGCAATCCAATTTGCCAAGTGCGCAAGGGGACGTGACGGATGGATTTAATCGAAGAAAAACAACGCAGATAATGAAACCTGACGGAGGCTGCACGAACGACGCCAACCTTTCATAATTTGAAAGCAACATCCCGAGCTCCCAACGAATCAAGCCATTTAGGATGCAAAACTTAAAGTGCGTCGTAATGTTTTTTGGGGCAAGATTCAGACTCAGTCGATTTTCACCCCGGACTTTCCCGCTGAATTGAGGCTGTCCAACGCCTATAGTATATAGGTTAAATTGGATAAAATGGAGCAAATGGCCTGGACAAATAGACGGTCAAACAAAGAGGTGTTGTGGTGCGATGTTTGTCCGGCCGAAAAGGCCATTCTCCAACTATAACTGTCTAAACACACGATCAAAATCGGTCATCACGTCCTGCGTGCTATGATCAAAACCTCTATTCCTTCCCCTTTTGCTCTGTATGACACCACTGTACACACCACCTACTCATGTGGATCCCCATTCAGTCAAGTTTCTTTCGTGGGGCTCCAGCACTCACTTCCAACTGTCTGTCAATAGTTGACTGGAAAAAGAGTCCTTCAATAGCAATCAAAAGTAAACAGAGGACTGAGGTAAACAAGTTCAGTTTTGCTCAACGTTTTTAATTTCCCCTCTTGTGTGTATGTGAGGGAGGGGAACACGAGGCCCAATTCCGTTACTCTCCAGTTCGCCATGCATCCACTCTCACTTACTTACAGTATATGCGAACTTGAACAAACAATTCTGCGAAAATGGAATTGGGATAATATAATCTGCAGTCTATAGCAGAAAGTGTACAACAACTACTGTATAGATTAAGACACTGCTGGGAATTCAACAAGGCTGAAGATTGACACCCTATCAGTTTGTTGTGGCGCGACTGTCCCAAGCAGAAGCATACTATTGTATACATACATCAGGCAAATTTCCCGATAGAGTCATACACTATAATAGACGACAAGAACAAAGGCTTGGCTATTCATCATCAAGCCTAATTGCACATACGATACAGTATTTGTGATAAAGGACATACAGATAGATCCTTAAGGCTGGACAGGAGTCAACTTGGGTCGGGAAAAAGAGTGATTTCGATCTAGTTCTACACAGTCGTGTCTTCAGCAGTCTATACACGCGCCAGTTTGATCTGGGTAAAACAAAATCGCCACAGAAAGAACTACGTGGATGTATCAGGACCATAGAACGCGGACCATAGCTCAACCATGTCTAGCGGTGACACACCTTATTCTTATCATTTGGAGAGAAAGTAGAGGGAAGTGACAGAGGAGGGGGGGGGAGCAGAGGAAGGAAGAGAGAGAGAGAGGAGATGAGAGAAAAGAGAGAGTGGAGAGAGGGAAGTGACAGAGGACAGTCGTGAGAGAGGAGAGTTGAGAGAAAAGAAAGGGAGAGAGATGAGAAAAGAGAGGGCGAAGAGAGAACAGAAAAGAGACGGAGGAGGAGAGAGAGAGAGGAAAGTGACAACAAACTCTAGACTCTAAACGCAAAACCAGGTGGGATTGTACACACTTTTATACGAAATTTCTTTCCCAGAAATGCAGCAGTCTATCCTCTATGACATCATCAGATCGTCCAGGTTGGTCCGATGACTTCAACAAACGCGCCACTTCTAGATATGACGGCCGTGTGTGTTCTTCGAGGAATGCGTGGTCTGGATGCTATATGATGCGGATGAATATGAACTGATGGCGCGAAGAGCTTACCAACACCTGAACTGTTGCAGACATGCGTGTGTGGGATTGCAAGACGACAGATGTCTTTCCCGTGGCTCATTAGAGGGGCAACAAACAAACAAGCCATCATCTGTTTTCTTCGAAGGACATTATTGAGTGCTGGTATTGCACCAAATTGTGCTAACCTATATACGATCATCCCCCTCCAGAACACCGTGTGTGTGTGTGCGCGCGCGCACGTTTTGTATAGTGCACCCACCATCTATCTCCGGAAGAATTTATATCGTCGTTGTCGCCGACCAAGCGGCATAATTTCCTATATTTATTGACAAGCAAATGTCAGTCGTATTGGAGATCTCTTATCGACCCCCCTCCAAGGATAGACCATGCAGCAAACACCGGCCATGTGTCTGAATACACGTAGACGACAGCTGACACCATCTGCGATGCAGGGAGTTCTTCAACAGATCTTTCTCTAATCGTGCAATTCAAACTGTCAGCTTATGTAGCTTATATAGGGTGGCACAGTGGAAATTAGAGGCCAATAAATGCACTACAAATATGCCAGAATCTACATGCACTCTCAGTCTTTTCTTCAGGAGTGGACATGCTGTTGCTGTTAAAACTTCTGGTCAAGGGGACGCGTCAGTGCCCCGGCCACCTAGAGGAGAGAGAAAAGAGACAGATGAGAGTCTAGAGAGGGAGAGAGAGAGGGGTGAGAGAAAAGAGAGGGAGGAGAGAAAAGAAAGAGAGAGGGAGAAAAGAAAGAGAGAGAGAGAGAGAGAGAGAGAGAGAGAGAGAGAGAGAGAGAGAGAGAGAGAGAGAGAGAGAGAGAGAGAGAGAGGAAAGTGACAGAGGACAGTTGAGAGAGCACAGTAAGAGAGGGAGAGAGAAAAGAGAGGGAGAGAGATAAAAGGAGAGAGAGAGGGGAGATAATAGAAAAGAGAGGGGGAGATAGGAAAGTGACAGAGGACAGTCGAGAGATCACAATAAGAGAGGGAGGAGAAAGATAATATAAAAGGGTGGAGAGAGAAAAGTGACAGATGACAGTGTGAGAGAGGGATAAGAGAGGAATGAAAAGTGAGGGGAGATGAAAGAAAAGAAAGGGAGGAGTGAGAATAGGAAAGTAAGAGAGGAGATGAAAGGAAAGTTAAGGGGGAAGGAGTGGAAAGAGAGGGAAGAGAAACGTGGAAGATGATAGTATACATGTGACATTACTGATAGAAACAGCGTCAGCAATTCTGCTAGGATGCGGATAAATGCCTGGTATACATACCAAATTAGTTCATCCACGTCTACACTCTCATAATTGGAACACGCAGTTGTACAGCTTTTAGATACAGTACGTGCATTATGAAGTGTATCCACGTGAAACATGCTGGTAAATACGCATATCTATCTATATACCAACCATCTGCACCGCATAATTCTGCGAAAAATTACACACTGCATTTAAGGTGTAAAAAAGAACTGCCCCCAATACTGAAATTTATAACTACGAAATTTATTATATTTTTTCAATTTATAAATTTTTAATAATTGTCGTTTCTGATTGCTTCATTGTATCAATCGCGCTGGCCGACCATAGGTAATTTTATCTTACTGACATCTTCTGGATAAAAACGAGGCAATTTCACTCGCAGGGCGCCCTTTCCATATAGCAAAGTTGTATTGGATAAAACGAGGCAATTTCATGCAGGGCGCCCTTCCGAAAGTAAAAATATGCTGGATAAAACGAGGCAATTTCACTCATAGATCAGCGCCCCTCACGAGTCAAATATTCATAATTGCTAATATTCATCCAAATCATTAATTAAATAAATGTACGCCTATATAGTTCTGAGATATTTTGTTAGAATTTTGCCAGACCAACGCCGAATAGCTGCCTACGCCACTGCCCTACCAGAATCTGTAGCGCGTACAACACCATTCTTTGCCTGTGCGCAAATTGTGCAAAACAACACGACCGATGAATCTTCGGGGCATGTCGAAAATCAGGACAGAGAGGACACAGTCAAAGGGAAGCGGGTAAACCGGTGCAAAATCGGTCAGAATGATCTCCTGTCACGTGGGCGAACAATCAACGTGCTAACCACGTGACTCGTAGGGATAACCCCGTAACCTCATCAGTCACCTGACAGGCAAAAAGTGAGATCCCCATCTGCACAACACAGCACAGCTGGAGATCCGGGCTACCCGCACTCAACGTGTGACAACTATGTATATATATTGCACACCATGTGAGAGAGGGGTATACCTTTATGGTGCTTTATGGTCTTTGTATTACGTAACGTAATCAGCGCAAGCACACCGGGTGACCTCAATACAGGTTATCCAACACTTGAGTTAGTCAGTCAATAGTGAGGGCATGGCCACAGGACAAAGGGAGGAATGATAGATAGCAGTTCTGCCTCTCGACTGTATGGAAATTATATCAAACGCACAAACAAAAGAGTCTATCATTTGCAGGAAAAAAGGGATGCCTTAGTCAACAAATTCTAAAAGTAGAAATGCGAAATTTTCAGTAATAATGTACCATACAGTGTACGGCAAAAAAACCTTCCATATTGTACAAGGCCGTTCGTACTGTATATTTGCTTTTAGCTACCCATCACGATTTGGACCGGTGTACACCACCGTACGTTTGCTGTTGAAATATGCATTTCTTTTGGTTACCTAACAGCAAAGGTATACGAAGACAGGCCAAGATCTGTGAAGTGGCACGGTCTGAGTCACACGAAATTCATAAAGTTGCCATTCTAAATACGTGAAACGAGTCAAATGACGTTTATAGTCTTACTGTACTCATATTATCTATAACTATATTTGTAGTGATCTGTCGCGATGTCCTTCTGTATGCTTATATAACGCGAGAACGGAACGTGGCAGAGGGTTGCAAAGGGTCTCAAATGAACCGGCGTTTCACTGGGAGTAACATAGGTCCATTAACAGTGTCTAATTAATAAAAAATAGGTAAAAACAGGCGATATTTAAAAAAAACATTCTACGGTTTTATTTTACTACTAATAAATGTGAGAGTAGTATACCTCGCAATTTATAAGTAAAATTGGTTCCATTTTAAGAGGTCACTTCTACGGTGGTTAATTTATGTGACTAGGCAGCTTTTAAACCAGTAGCCTCCCCTTGGGTAGACCCTCTCTGCTTCTTTTTCCTATCGAATCATCAGAATAAATTATTTACTTGAAAATTTGGTTGTTTCCTGATATTTTATGTATACTATGTATCCCCGAGCATACCGGATCAATTCTCCAAAAAAAGCATCAGATCCAACCTCACCGACCTGAGAAGCATATCCTTACTTTCTTCGTTTTGTCACTAACTGTTCGTTTATTTATCTTAAAAACCTGCTCGAAAATGCCTATGAAACACCGGTCGCATTAAATGTTCTCTATAACGGCTTCCATTTTCTCTTCTTTCAAATGAGAGTCAGTTGCCGATCGATTCCACTATAGTTAATGGCCGGCAGTTATCACGTTGCACCTTGCCGTCTCTGTACTGCTTGGGGTGGTACTGGCATATAGATAGGCCGACCGATCACCACCAAGCAGCAGAGGTGAACTTAGCACCACCAGCACACTGCACTGGCGTCATCGGCAAGACACAGCTTTGATGTGCGAAAATCACTGTGCGACAAGCAAGAAAGCACGCCGCACATGCACAATTCAATTGATTGACCGATATTCCTTTACACTCCTGCCTGGTTCGTCCTTCCCATAAATAATTTAAGTCAGAGACAAGAGGTTCGGCTCAGCAAAATTAATGTATATAGTCAAACATTCCCGAAAAGTACTACTAACTAGTTATCCCGTTTGTAAGTAGTACATAAATTGTTATGCATTTAATCACTTAGAAACTATTTTTTATTAAAAAAGAGCAGAAATCCTAGATACAGTATTTAAACGAGGTTTACATTAACGTGTAATTTACAAACTCCTAAAGTCATCGACAAAAATGACGTCACCGACTAAATTTCCTATTTTATTGGCTCTCTTTTGGAAATTTCGCTTGGGGTTAACTGCTAGATTCAGCCGCTCAATCGAATTAGCTGCTAGTATAAATTTTATGACACAGAATTTATTTAGGAGCTCCTAATCTACTTTGCAGTTAGAAATCTGATAAAAATTATGCTGATGACGCCCAACACTTATTTGTCAGTTTATGTTAAAAATCCTGGCCAAAACAGTGTCTTTTTTTTAACTCGGTGCAATTTTTCTAAAAACAACAACAACCTGCCTTTTAATCCATAATCGACGCGTGAATCTGGCGTCTGGCAAACAGAACACGTGGTGAGAATGTCGCCTTTTCAAATGGTGGGAATCGCGACGCTTCCAATCGGATTGCTTGCATAAAGTACAGCGAAATTTCAAAATTCAAATACTCTACGGCTACCTCGTGAGAAATTTGAAACTTTCTCATCGAAAAACTAACAAAACGGGTTCAATTATAATAAATGACTGGATACACTGATAGACCGACCGACAGAAAAAACAATTATGCGAAATATACAAGATTCAGCTCAGTTGTCTGGCGAAGAAGCGTTGGAAAGCAACAAACAAATGGGTGCTTTGTATAAATTGTTGAATGCCAGCAGTCAGCAACACCTATATCCAGTTTGACAGACAGCTACAAATGAATTAGGGAATAAATCCGCTTATAACATAAGGCCAAGCAGACAATCAGCGGTGCACTCTATATACAGTAGTTATAGTTACTAAAGTGTTGTTTTGATTTGGGTAGATAACAGGAATGCTGTTGTCACTGTGCTCCACCAAAAAATAAACGGAGGTCGTTATGATAATAAATTGGAGTGCTAAACAGGCTGCTAAAGAACGAAAAACAATAAATGCACTCTTCACCCGCCAAAAGCTTATTTGTATAATAGTTTTTAACGAGACTGCATATTATTCAGTAAGGGTTCTCCTAATTGTAGCTCTATATAGTTCATTCAATCCCTCCAGGCAGAAGGCGGTATATATATGACTTAATGTAGAAAATTACCGGTTATCCATATGAAATATTCGGAATTCGGATAGGTGCAGATCAGGTTATTAAGGGTGATACTATGTGGCACGGATAAGTCAGGAGATCAGTATATTTCGAGGAGCAAATCAAATGAAGATCAATTGAAAGGCAGAAAATGGGGATGGAAAAGAGAGAGAGAGAGATAAAGATAGAGAGAGAGTTAATTAAATAAAAGAGAGAAGGAAGTGAGAAGAAAAGAGGGAAAGAGAGTGAAAGCAAATAGAGGGAAAGAAAGAAAAGAGAGTGAAATGAAATAGAGGGAAAGAAAGGAAAGAGAGTGAAAGGAAATAGAGGGAAAGAAAGGAAAGAGAGTGAAAGGAAATAGAGGGTAAGAAATGAAAAAGAGTGAAAGGAAATAGAGGGAAAGAAAGAAAAGAGAGTGAAAGGAAAAAGAGGGAGAGGAGAGAGAGAGAAGGGAAAGAGCAAGAGAGCACGAAAAGGCAGCTGCATGGGGTCATTTCGCTGCCCGAATAGATGGGCGTTATTCTTCTCTCGCTCCGGTGATCTAACAATTTAAGTAAACATTGCATCTACTCCATAGAGGCAAGGCGCGGAAATATTTTCAAATGGAATTTTATATAATAAATAATGGTGATAATAATTTGGTTAAAATTCTCCTATTCACAACGCCATGCTCATCAGTATATGACGACAATGTTCAGGCAGGTGTGTGTCTGTGCTGACCGCACTCAGTCCAAGCTGCTAGTGAGCACACACGACTGGTTCGGTCAGACAATACGTGCAGTCAGTTGCACAAGTACCGTATCCAGTCTAGTGTGCCTTCATTTCCAGACAACACCTCGCCAGCCAGTCAGCGCAATACGTAGCAATCTAGGCCTCAATCATGCTCGGCGGCGATAAGCACGTGTGCCCAGACTCACTAAGGTGTGCGTGTGCGTGGTGTAGGATGGGGGGGGGGGGGGCGACCAAAATTTACCAAGCACTAA
>JAUYWV010151834.1:0-10064 GCA_032274565.1 Nematoplana nigrocapitula
CCCCAAAAAAGGGTAGTGAATGGAAGAGAACAAAGCCTTGGGGAGAGATACAGAAGAAGGAATGAATAGGAACGAGTGAGTCGCGCCATCCACCAAACAAAGTTGGCAGTCTCACTCTAAACAGGGGGAGGGGTCGTTAAATTTGAGCACGCACACACACATACAGGGGAGGGGTCATTACACCATATGTGTACAGCGCTCGCTATAGCCACACACTATACGGGTAATCCTACTAGTGTTGTTAATATTTAATTGTATTTCATCAAAAAAATATTGTACTGTAAATCATCATTGATGAAATTGATCTGAATGTCATTCCTTAAATGGACCATCAATCCCATCGCCATCTGATAATATAGTCAGTTGGGTTATATTTTCTTGTCCAAACAAATTATCGTATTCAATATGCTGTACTGTCCCAACAGCAATGTGCGATCATTATGTGTACATTTGCATTTAAATTGCCTGGTAATCCTATCAATTATTTTAAAAATGTATGTATGTATGTTTGACCGATGTTTATATCAAACTGTCATGACTCATTTGCATGCTTGGTGACTCAAAAAAATGCTACGCCAAGGAGTAACATCAAAATAGTACAGATGAAGTGTTTTAATAACCAATTTTTTTTTAAATGTTTGTCTTCAGTATGTTTTTATTTTTTTGGTTTGATGTTTGCAGGTTTTGTTACAGACAAACGAAAAATCATTTATTGCCGTTTTTCTCTTTACTTTTGTCCACTTTGATTGTGTTCCTTACATATATCCTGCAAGTAATTCACCAATTGTTTGACACTTGAAGCGAATTTAACATAGTTGTTAATTTTCATTATTTTAATAAGTTATATTTTTATTTCCAGATTTCAGGTCAGATGGCATTGCGTGGACCAATACTGGTTCACACAAGTGGCCCAAACGAGAATCATTATGTCGAATTACTTCTTTTGTTACACGACCAATGTCCCCCTTTACACGTCGTGTTGTTGATGTTTTTGGTTTGGGGACGGTGGTCGAGTATTTTGGGGAGAACGACGTGTGTGTACCACCTTCCCATATAAGGACGAAGAAATCAACCGTCGAACACTTAAAGATGATGGTAAAGGGTGCTCTGCCGCCGTCTCAGGTCTATGTCGAGGCAGTAAATTCCGGAGGCGGTAATTTATTGATTATTATTTCGTTTCAAATACTTTATTACACTACATTTAAATTACACATCTCCATTCAGTGATGCACATTTTTCGAAATCTATATTTTTAATCTATTGTATGCAGAGTTATACAATAATGTTACCCTACACAAACTGTCACTTTTGGTTACATTCTATTTAAAAATTAATTTCAATTTTTTCTTTTTCAATTATGAATAATCTAGATGTAATCTTGTGAAGCGATGTACTCATTTTTCTAGAAATATTGTTTTTTAAATAAATTAATTTAATATTTTTAGGTTTTCAAACATAATACTATTTTGTAAAGTCTATAACGAATATTTATTGTTCGTTTGTCAATTATACAAATGTGTACCGTGGTAATAGAAGTTATTATTACAAATGCTAATTCATAAACAATTTCCAAATAATTAATGAACATTCAAATATTATCCTGTTTATACAAAATCCTGCACAAATGATGTATATGTGTTATTGTGAACATTTAAATTTTTAAATTTTTCTACTCTTTTGAATGTTTCTTTTGGCCTATTTACAGATCCCCCCAGAAACCGAAAGCAGGTTTCTAACCTGGCGTATATTGCACGCTCCCTCCAAAGACTGCTGGGTACTGTAGTCGATGCGGTAATGGCGCTTTCCGCCAGTCTCCCTGATTTTTGTCGTCGGTTGACGGTGGAGGAGGACGGGTGGTGCATGTGCTGTTTCCTCGACGAGGGTGTAAAATTGGCCGCATCCTTTCCATGGAATTCAATTACAGTGAGCTCATTTGATATGTATCATAATTTTACTTTACAATGCCCGGTCATCTATGGAATATATTTATTTTTGATTAATTTGACCAAATTGTACTGCCTTAATATTTTTTTTGTTTTTCTAATGGTCAAAAATTTGCAACAATTGTTCTTCAAATATTTATTGTATTTTTTGGCTGTTTTTTTGCTGGTGATACATAACACAGATATTTATAGTGAAATCATATGACCTTGAATTGATAAATGTCTCTTTTTAAATATTGTATAAAATAAAATTATTTTTTTATAAATTGCATTAATTTCAACTCATATAATGATCTTTGCTAATCAGCATTTAATAAATGACAAGTTTACTTAGGATTTGAACGATCTACCCCTTTAATAGCTGTTCTACGATACAACCTTCAACCTCACGAATGCCTATGTGAGTGTCCTCAGTTTCAACGGGCCATTCAAGGACGGACGAACAGTGGTCATCGGGTGTCTCCTGCATGAGAATAAACTGGTGGGTGGGCACATAGATTTCTTTATGTGTCTCTCCAAGCACCATCCGTTGTTACGGAAACATCCGTACAGACTTGTTCTTGATCGGGAGATCAATTTGCGGAAGGGGGCTGAATTTGTGTTCCCTCATTGGCAGATTTCTTTCTGCTGGAATCACCTGAAACAAAATTTGAGGTATGGAATTTTCACAATTAATATTAATTATGCACTAGTTTACTACAGAATTTGGACTGCAGTATTTATATTATATTGATCAAATGAATGTACTTGGTATTTTTATAACAAAAAATGTATACGTTCTCCTCCGAAACTATACTGGAACGATTTTTTGACCATTTTCGATTATGCCAACGCAGACAAGGGAATTAAATGCCAATTTATAATTCCACAATTTAATGCGGGTTATTAATAAATGTAATGCTACTGCTATCAATATAATAACGTTTTCCTATTTTAGTGGGTATTAAAATTTTTAAAAACATGTTAAAACACTGTACGTGTTCGCCCTATGTGGTGCAGGTGGAACCTGTCCAAGTGTGGTACTGGCAAGGAAGAAGTGTCCTATTATGTGGCGGGACTGAACGAGATCCTGGCTTGTGAGAGTGCCAACGAGTTTGAGGATGTTGTAGCTGAGGTGACCGCAAGGTGGAGCCAATCCGTCCTCGCCTATCTGCGGCGGGAGCTGCTGGACGACATCCGGGGAAGCTCGGCTATCTTCGCATTGCGACAGATGGGATTCCCACAGTGAGTAAATCAAAATTAACTGTACATATATATTTCTTCAATGCAAATTGTTCCTCATTGTACATTTCAGTGCTGATCAAGGCGTGACTATAAACCCTGCGGAGGGGTTAAATAATGTGCTGAAAATCGCGCAGGGTCGTCAGGAGAAAATTGTGGAGGTGGTTGTTCTCCATTTACACAATTTATCGCATTTTCATGCCATTGAGATGCGCCGTAGTTATCAATCGGAAGGCTCCCTACGGCTCATTACCTTGCCCTCATCTGTAGTCGAAATGCCCCTGCGATCCCCTATCGCCGCAATCCCACCAGAGGTGATTATTGTATTTAAAGTTAAGCTTTGTTTTATGTAGTACTAATTCTTTGTATGTCTAACAATTATAAATTTGTATTTTCTCATAACGAATTGTGTCTGAATGTAATGAGCGTCCTCTGACATTATCAGAAAATAATGAGAGTGCAAGAATATTATTTTTTTTAATGGCATGTACACTGTCGGAGACATTACATTTCACAAGGTCTAACTTTTGACGTATGTAGGAAATGATACAGCTGCTTCGCGAGGCGGTACAGGACGAATGGGGTTGGTCAGACAACTCTACCATGCGGCCGGCGCTAACCACCCAACTACTCGCTAGGCGGGCACTCGATGACCGGCGCGTGCACCACGTGACTTCCGCCGGGGCTTTCCTAGTAGAAGGGTACACCGCCGTTGATGGAACATACGTTGTACGTGTTCATCCGACACTCTCCTGTTCCTGTCCTGCCAGGGGTACCTGCTGGCACCTGATCGCCGTCATGTGGTCACTCGGCCAGCGCAACACCAACGAGGTGAGGCCCCTGCACCTCCAGCTGGTAAAAAAGAAACAGCGCTCCGGACGCAAGCGGCCTCGCCCAGGAGATATGGAAGTGAAGGCGCGCACTGTGCAGCCGGCTCCAGACGCGGACGAGGAGACGGAGGGGAGAGAGACTCGTATGAGTAGGTCCCTCGTCGGGTAAGAATAACAAACATAGTAATAAATTTTTAAAGGTATCATATTTAGATAACGACAAGCGTAACGTTTTTTAAACAATATTATACGTTCAAAAAAACATATTAATTTGCTACGTATTCACATGCTAATCACATAATTGACAAAATAACACAGTCAGTATAACAGTTGCTGGGATGGTATGGGATCAGGCGGTATCTGCGTCAGAGGAGCCAGAGTTCCCACAGATACGAGACCAACGCCACGGGGTCTCCTTCATGCGCAGACAATGGTACAACCACAGACCCGAACACACGCAGCAAAATCCGTCTATGCAACGGCACGAGACGAGGGCGTCCCTCAATTATTTCGAGGTGGATTGTTGCATCCTCCCAGGTCATGCATCACCCTCATTTGAGACGGGCTGTAATAGACCACAGATGGAATGCTAATCCGCTACATGACAGCGGATTGCCTTCGTGTCTGTGAAGAAGAAGAAGAAAAGAACACGCGCAGCAGGGCAAATACAATTCCTGGTTGCAGAGAGACAGCAGTTGCTAATATTTTATTAGTGTGTGATTTGAAATGGAAGTTTCCTGAAGTCGATTATTTCGTATAATATTAAACACTACTAGTATTTCATCCCAGACTGTCATAAAAATGTATGTAATTTGATTTTAATTGTAGACTTCCCAATACTACTCAGACGGCCTGTTGGATCAACGCCGCAATACAAGCAGTTCTCTGCGTAAAGAACGTCAAGGAGGCAATTCTGTGTATGTATCAATGTACACTTATTAATATATATTCAAAACAACTACGTGTCAACATTCCACGAAAGCGACTGAAAAACAATCACACAACACACTCTCCGTTAACAATTATACGCTGCACATATATCTCAATCACATGCAGTGCTCTGTGTTTGATTTTCCTTCTTGCTTCAAGGTTTTCAGTAAACATTTATAATATTCTGCAATGTTTAATCAATATAAGTTTTGAATCAAATGTCCTCACGTTTTGCCGTTATGATGAAAAGCTGACTAAAAAATAAAAAAATCTATGAATAAAAACATTGGATAATAATTCAATATTTAATTAATACTAAGGTATCTTTCAGTAAAAATCAAAAATAGTTATATTGATACACGATCAATACTCAATTTCGAATAGAGAACTCAGTCTTCGGTTTCGTTCAACATTTCAAATGTTGAATTAATCATGTTGCAATTTAACAGGATTATTTTTATATTCTTATGTACCTTACAGTATACCTATATGTAGCGATATCTGTACTGTACTGTTTGCTAATGTACTGCACTACATTAACCAACTTTCAGGCTCTCGTTCACGTGAGGATCCTCTTTTCAAACTCCTCCAGGCCATTGCACAGGGAAACTCTCGCAACGCACTGGACATACATCCTGCTGCTATTGTAGGCTACTATTCCCTATATATTGTATTTGTTAGATTTATAAGTTTGAAATGAAAATAATTGCCACATTTAACATGTGCAATTGAAGGTAAATATCACAAAATTAAAAATTTTTTTTTTCAAGTCAGGGGAAGAAAAGCTGATGAATGCAGCAGCAAACAAGAGGGCACTCAGAAAGGAACGCTAAAACTCCGACAGACCGGAGACCACACACAGATGTGGTCTGTATAGTTTTCAAATGGTCAAATCACTCCTAACAGTATAAGGGGTAATATCCCTGCTGTCATTTCCCATGATGGAAAGTGGACTATTTTCAATTTACGCTAAAAATGTAACATACAGTTTATGAATGTACACGATTACAGAAACGACACATGTTTTAACAGCTGTTTACGATAACTTAGATTCTCATGAGTAATTGCAAAATGAATTTATGAAATTTGTTATGGAATAATACGTAAAACATTATTATTCGTTATTTTTAGCAACAAGTGTACGAGATTTTGAAATTTCCAATCAATACAGAACAGGATGCAATGGACTTCGTTGAGGGTCACTTGATCCCCCTACTTCAAGACGTAAGATGTTTTAGAATGTTTTTGTAATTCAATGTATTGGTAATATATGAAGTTAGAAAAATAAATGTGAACAGTGTATGAAGGAATATTTCAACGTACTATTTAGCAGAAATTCCTTACATATAGAAATATTTATTTTTTGAAAAAAAAAATTCTTAATTGTATTACCACAAAAAAGAAGACCACACTCACCGATTAAAAATACACATTGATGAGTTAACAATGTGAATTATGTTGATGTATAGTTAACTATTTCGCCAATCTCATACATATTATCTGCCATATCTCTATATATAGACATGTGGCATACAGGCGGCCTTCACAAGGCTGTACCGCCAGGTTTGCCATTACTGCGAGCATGGCAATGTAAGTAGATTGAAGAGTTTTGAATTGAGAAAATATTTTTTTGCAAGTTAATTGTTTGTTGCTAATTTATATTATTCCATATAGTAAGAAATATAGCTAGTATAAATTAAAAACTTTATTTCAGGAATATGAATCACAAGACACATTCCTCAGATTAAATGCCAGTGCATGTGGCAACCTTATACAAGCGATACAGATGGCGTCAATGGAAAGTGACTCGTAAGTATTTTAAAAATAAAATGTTAAACATAATTAATAAAGATATCAATTAAAATATACTCAGACACATTGTCAAGTGTTCCCTTTGCGGGACACCAGTCCAGGAATTGCCGAAGGTGACCTTAGTGGGAAGTGCGCCTCAGCTGCTTTGTGTCAATCTAAGCCCGGTCAATGACAAACTACAAAGGCTTCCCAACTCCGTGCAATATTCACTTGACGAAGTAGTCCCCTTCATGGGGGCGCAATACAGATTACGTGGAATCGTGTGCCACGAAGGAACAACTAACAACAGTGGCCATTGTAAGCAGACTGCAATTTATAGCATATTTTTATAAAACATTGTAAAATGTATATTGTTCCTGTATTGCTCATCTCTAGACTGGGCCTACGGATTCCCAGACGGATCAGCCTACAGATTTTCCGACGAAAGAGTTGGTAGAACAACTAAACAAATAAGCCGCCAGGATATGCAGGTATGTGAATGTCTGAATCATTATGAAAATTAAAATAGACCCAAAATGTCTAACTGTTATTATTGTTATTATAGTCAACAGTCATACTGTTTCTGGAATATGAAAATAAACATAACGAAACTACAGGTAAAATAAGATGAATTCTGTCAATTAGTGAAATATTTTGTAAAATTAAATTGTAATCCGAAAAAAATGTTTATCCATATACTAGTTGATATTGATGAAGAAAATTGGGATGGAAGAAGACCTGGACCAATGAAGAAGTCCATCAAAGTGGAAACACGTAAGTTAATTTTAATAAATGTGACTGCAATATATTAAAAACACTGCAAAATAAAAATGTTTTTTAGTGTGTAGACTACATTTTTGAAAAATAAGAAATCATAATAATACATATTGAATAAATTATAACAAAGCTAATTACTATATCCTCAAAGTGCAATTCAGGCCCTCGACCTGAGGCCTAGTGCCAAATAGTACTTCTTGTATTTTAATTAAAGGCTTTTCTAACACCCTATAAACAAATTGATTGCAGCACTTATTAAGATATTGATGAGTGATGTCACTTCATAATTGACGTGATGTAAACAAATGAGCTTTTGCACTTAACATTCAAACAAATATCATAATTGAAACATTGAGTTAAAAACATATAAGACTGATGAAAAAAAAAATTCAAGCAACAGATCTTTGGAAATGCGAACGTACCGTTGGGCGCGCTGGGCGCGGAGCCGGCCAAGACAATGGCGTTGGCCAAGCGTTCCCTCTAAAAACGCCTGACTGTCGATCCTCAGCAACAACAACACAATAAATGTAAATCGTTATGAATGATTTCAATGTTTTCTCAGACGATTGTTTAAATAAATTATATGCAGTAATATTTTATAATGTCTTAAGAATGATCCCGTCTAATAGATGTTCTCAACAAGAGCACGCGCAAAAGAATTTGGCAAGAAGCAGCAATAAAAGGCGCTGCCACACGCCGTCGACGGAGCGACCGGGAGGAGGATGCCATCCACAACAAAATTGGTAATGCCATCCAGGCATTGGACATGGCCATGCTGCCCGTCACACTCCCGTCCTTCAATCAGGCTGATTTACCCGTTTTGCGAGCTGCGCTGAGAGTTGGCAAAGAGACAGCTCATATCAACGCACGGTATATCACAGCAAAGCAGCTTAAGAAAAATCTTCAGGGAAAAATTCTTGAAGCAGAGAATCTTTTCAAAGGTAAGAAAAGCATGTATATTGTAAATTAATAATATATATGTGGTAGAAAGCAAAGTATGTAGTCCCATGACAATAGGCAAGGTGCGTTTCGTTCTATTTGGCATCACACGAACAAAACAATATAATTTCATAAATGTTTGCGAAATAAAATTTAAACAAGTAAGCCAAATTAAGCATTAACTTTCATCAAAAATTATAACAGTGATGTAATGGGTAAACGTGACAGTAAAACAATTATGATAAATTTAGAAGTATTGACATCCTAACAAAAAATAATGGATAGCATTAAGATGAAATTAATAGCTGAAAAAACTTGCTGTACTTACATCGAACACCTTCAGAATTAATATGATTTTGTAAAAAAATTTAATCATAATTTAACTCATTTGAAATAGCTTTTCATTTAGCATACAATTCATGTATTGTTGTTTTTATTTATATTACAGGTCGCTCATCTGAGAAAACAGGGATATGGAGTAAGTACAATAATGACGAATAATACATTACTAACACTAATATAATCTCTATAAACAGAGCACAAACTTCAAATAAGATCTTCCTAAAATAAAATTAAATATTAAAACGCAAAAGATGAGGGTAAAACCCTTTTGAAAAAATAATTTCAATGAAAAGAACACTAAGTCATATCTAAATATTTATTTCGGATATTGTTGATTTGAGAATTAATGAATTTAATAGCAGTATTTCAGTATTCACAAACAGCTAGACATATCTAAATATTTATTTCGGATATTGTTGATTTGAGAATTAATGAATTTAATAGCAGTATTTCAGTATGCACAAACAGCTAGACCCAACAAGACATAATAAAATATGTGCAAAAAAATAAATTAAACTTCACTAATCAACTTATTATGTTTTAATACAATCTTATTTTGCAGTTTGCAAATTGTGCCGCAAAACAAAAAGCACCCCGACGTACCGGACCTTTCGACGTATGGGTCGATTGTGATTTCTGCGGCACATGGGTACACAGAACATGTGCTGGGGTGAGACGTGCATCATGGGAATGCCAAACATGCCTCGAATTGAACAATTTATAGTTCCGCATTGACCTCAGCGATAATAGCACAAAGACTCAGCTAATTTATAAACCACCAATTTTAATAATAAAATAAGTTATTGGTTTGGAAAGTGCTCCCTCTTGCCTTCATTATGTACGGATAATAGTTTCCAATGAGTCGGGAATATGGTGTCGGGTATTTTTTTATTGATGGAAACTATTACTGGAGATATGTTCTGAATAATTAACACAAGTGGAATCATGTGGATAACTTATTTCGACTACAATCGAGGTGTCGAATTGACATGTAGAGTTCATATAGGCACGTACGCAGACCATTATGTAGGGTCAATCGTTTCCACTGACTCGGGAATATGGTGTCGGGTAATTTTTTATTGATGGAAACTATTACTGGAGATGTGTTCTGTTGAATTAACACAAGTGGAATCATGTGGATAACTTACTTCGACTATAATCGAGGTGTCGGGTAGACATGTATGCCTCTTTTTAGCATAGAAGGTACGCAGGCCATTATGTAGGGTCAATCGTTTCTACTGACTCTGGAATATGGTGTCGGGTATTTTTTTATTGATGGAAACTATTACTG
>JAUYWV010151845.1:0-10064 GCA_032274565.1 Nematoplana nigrocapitula
GAATTGGAATAATTTATGCAATGCAATCCTAGATGCTTTTCGCAAAGTCAAAGAACATTGCATGGTTGAAGTTACGATGCCTACAACGCCTTCTGGGGTCGAGTTGATGATTGTATTAATACTTAAAGTTAGTGTCCTGTAACATTTTCAAGCTCCATTGTTGTATTTTATCATGACATTGTTTAAAGTACTGAATGAATAAATACTTTTTATGCCACATTGTTATTGATGCAATGCTGTAAATGACAATAAAATATAAGCTTTGAATTCAAATTGCCAAAGGGAAATATCGAAATTTAAATCAATATTATTGATTAACTAGTGCAATTTTTTAAATGATTTTTTAGTTAGAAAAATAGTACAAGTGTAATTCCTATCTGCATACTATAAGTTTGGATGATAGATGTTGTGTAATAACTTAATACTAAGGATTTAGTTTGTGTTAATAATTATGAATCACCGGTATATCATATTGCACACAGTTCACGTCTTCTTCCTTTTCTTTTAATGAAATGTCAATATCCAAGATCTCCTTCTCTTTAACCGTTGCCTTATCACGACAAACATTTGCCTTCAAGTAGTAAGTACATTATTTCCTTGAACTTTCCAGTTTTCTCTCCTTCATAACAATATATTTGGCAGAAGCTTCTAATAACAAAGATATTTCCGATTTCAACTTCATTCTCTTCGCTCTCAGCTCCTCCACTTCACTAGCCAACTTTTGACGATTGGAAGAACTGTCCATTTTCTCCTCTCCTTTTCCAGGTACGCATAACTAACAGATGCACATTAATGAAAAATGTGGGAATTTTAAAATTAAATACTATAAACAATTCAAGTTTCATCTTATGTACTATTACAAAAAATGTTTAATAAGACAGCATTTAATGTATTTTATATACTCAGAATAAAATCTAAAAAGTTGGTTTGAGCGAGCGATTTTTTTTACTTTGTTTAGATATAAGCATTAAATTGATTAAAATGGAAAGATAAAGCCACTCAGTTTTTCCATGGTTTCCCGAAAATTAAAAAAAATTCCCCGATTTTAACTTTTATTTTTTCCAAAATATTTCCTGATGCGGGGGTAACCCTGATCACAGCTGGAACGCGAACGATCACGCAACATCTCTATACGAATTCATAGGTAATAATTGTTCAGCGAATATTGACGTGCACACACATAGGCCGCATTTGTAACACGTTTTTGCACAAAATAAATTAACAACCGCCAATACAAATAACACTAAAAAGTCATGACTTAAAATTTACAAAAGTAGATTTATTAGTCAGATCATTCCACAAATATCAACATGTACATTTTGGCATTATGAATCGTTTTTGAGTGCCAGTTACAATGAATGCGCACCAAGTGTAAAAACCAGAACAAATTATCCTCGAATATAGAACAGCGTGTCCTAATCACAAGAAAATTCGCTTGACCGTCCGCAATCTCCGCAAAAACAAAGTAGATCTGAGGGGCAGCATGAAAGAAAGCACGTGTATAGCCAACTGTTGGGAAGAGACACAAATACTGTATCACTGACACTGGCCGGCACACTCAGCGTCGCTTTTCTGATTTCTGAGTCCGCTTCTTCTCACTTTCTTTACGGTCTTGCTGCTTTTGTTTCTGCTTTTCCCTATCCAGACGGTCACTTTCGCGTTTTTTCGCAGACTCCTCCTTCTTCCGCGCCCTCTGCTCCTTCTCCCGATCTTGAACAAAGTTCCGATTGGCATTTCCTGACATGTCTGGAAGACAGCATGATATATGTAAACAGTTGAACTTGTACCGCACTGCCATTTGCTTAACGTTTACCACCGCTGCATGATCAAAAACGACAGTATTGAGTTATTAGGGCGATACACCATTGTCATGTCTGGGTCTTGACAAAAGCCAAGAGATGTCCAACAAGTGAGAAACATTCACAATATTTATCAAGCGGTGAAATACAGTAAGTGTAAGATCGATAAAAACGATTTCATTCTAGGTCTAACTTTCATCTTACCCTAAAACAAACAGATAGACTTATATCCAACACGCCTTGCAAATCCTCCGCAACAGTGACACACCTTTGGGGTCCAAAAATTCGCCTCTGCACCGATTCAAGAATAAGATCACTGTTGCAGATACTACAGAACATGCGTAGTCAACCGAGGGACCAAACGCTGGAAGACATCTAGATGATGCTCAACCATCTGGGCGCAAACCGCCACATAACTCTACAGTGGGTGCCCAGCCTCTGCGGCATCCGAGGAAATGAAGAAGCAAACTCCCTCGCCAACGCTGGCTCAAGACCGGAGCAAAGGGGGACGGCGATCGACCTAACAACTATCAAGGCCTGCCTGAAGCGAACAACCCGTTTGGCCTTTCAGAATAATTACATGGCCGATCCACACTCCGCCCATCACCGTGCCTGTACACAGAACGGGAAGCTACTGGCGACGGGGAACCTCTCACGTCACGAAGAAATTGCTCTCCGTCAGCTACGTGTGGGCCACTCGCCACTAACGGCCGCCTATCTGGCCAGCATCGACCCATCTAAGGACGCCATATGTCCCCGCTGCTTCGTCTCAGAAGACTCTACCTCTCGCCCATGCAGATGCAAACGACTCATCTTTATTTTAAAATGAGTTAACTGCCCAAGATTAAACTGATGTTTAGAGGGTCTTCCTGATTGCCCTATGGGGTTGTCGCATTAACACCTTCTCTATAGAAGGTTATGGGCGGTGATACCAGGTAATTTTAGTCTCGAAGATTAATTGGCATCTTTGGAAACCTATGCTATCAAATCCTTTGGTGTAGATAGGCTGCACAGGCATGGGTTCACCCTACGGGGCATTGCAGTCGGTGCCGTAGCCTTGACATTACAAGTGCCCCCGAGCGGATTTCTACATCCACGAGAAGTGCTGCAGCTCCGCACAACTTTCCCGTGAGCCTAAACTTGGTGAGCTACGCAAGCCAGCGTGGTATACGTCACAGTGGGGAAAGTTACTACATGACGGCGGACGTTTGCAGGTCCGATTCACTTTTTAGCCTACGTGTGGGACTTTCTCCGTGTGGTTGGGCAGCTCCCACGACCCCCTGAATGACGTGGCCGGCAATACCAACCAACCAACCAACTTACATACAGACAGTACTGTAGCAAAACATATACACATTTTAGTAGACTATAATCAGTCCAAGTAAAGTACGTTTAGTCTCTATCTAGGCGTTTGTGTTTGTTGGCAACAAGTCACCTTTCAGAAGAAAACATCGTAGGTTAATTAAATTAGTCCTCCTTATAGCGGTATGTTTCCCGATACATACAGTATTTGGAGACTGAAAAGAAAGCCGTTACAATTAAATAACCTGGTAGAAGTGTGAAAATGAAAATAAATTGAGTTTGAGTTTGGTTGTCGATTCAGCTTTCAGTAAAGTTTAACAAGTCTTGCTTTGAATTAGATTTATTAATCATCATACAAGTTCTCTAAATGTCGCCTAGCTTCACTTTGTGTCCTTAAAGCTAAGTTGTTGACTCGGCGTTGTCAGAGTATTTGTTGTGTTTCCAATATATGCGTCTCTATTACAGAAAATGTGCGGGCAGATAAGTTTCACTGGCCTTATCGCAAACAAAACCTAGCACAGTGTGTATACACCGCGATGAGTCCAGTAATTCCCGCCTTACGCATCTACAAACAAAAGCAACCTACTTCGTAAATTCTTCAACTCAGTGTCATCTTCTTCAGACTCCTGTTCCATATCATCGTAAACGATCTTCTGTTTACTCGCAGAAGGCGGGTTTCGGTTGCCGGAAGAGGCAGCTGTGGGAGAAGACTCTACTTCCTCGGAACCTTTGGATTCGTCGGGATGTTCATCTTCCGAGGAAGAAGCATAGCCGCCGGCGGCATTTCCAACGCGACTGCTCGGCCCAGGGTTTGTCGATGCATTCTGACAGACAAACTTATTTCTGTTCTCAGCTAAGAGCTGTTGCATCCGTTCCTCCAGTGCCAATTCATCTGTTGCAACCTTGGCATCTAAAATACAAAGGAATGACATCTTGTTAGTGACAACAACTTTTGCAAGAAGTCAGCATCGTTTTACACACCAAAGACAAACTGATTGTGACAACTTAGTAATCAGAGGTAAGGTATTTAGACTAGCACGAGGTAGCCCATGCAATAAGAATTTTAGACCGTATACCACTTAGCTAATGGAATAAGATTTTTAGACCATATACCACTTAGCCCATGGAATAAGAATTTTAGACCGTATACCACTGACGTTCCTTTAAAGACAATCTAAACGTCAAAGTGAGAGAGTTAACTGAAATACATAAACAGCTTTCGGTTATTGGCAGTTGTTAACCTGAAATCTGTAACTGTTAGTTCATTTGTTTTGTCAGAAGAGTAAGTATTCAGGAAAGATTAAGCTGCACTAATTTTATTTTTCTTAAATATGCCGATATATTTGGAGAATACAACATAGGTACATAAATATCCAAGATATCTATCTATCGACTGTTCTGCTTTTGTCAAGCAGATTCACGTACATGGCGTCCAATTTCACCACTCCGTTCGATTTTCTGCTTTATCTTTTAGATTTTTATATGATTATGTATTTAAGTCTATTAGCATGCCTTCCTCGTCCACGTTTTCCACGAAATCGTCCATGATATTTTCTGCATTCACCTCCATATCCACATTTCAAATATATTTCTATCTTTTTCTTATCACTTTCTTGGAGTGTCCATGTTTCTGATCCATAAAGGGCTACACTCCATATTATTGATTTGATCATTTTCTTCTCAGTTTCTATATTTAACCCTTTGATGAACAGTTCTCTTCGTTTAGTAAAGGCTTGCTTAGCCATGACCATTCTTGTTCTTATTTCCTCATGGCATTTATACCATCCGATGTGATAATTGCTCCTAGGTATTTGGAGCTTTTTATTTGTTTTAATTCTTTATTTTCTAATTTTATATTCATCTTTATACCATCACCCGATTTCGAGATACGCATTATTTTTGTTTTCCTTATAATTATTTTCATATTGTATTTTTCAGCTCTGCTGTAGTGTTTGGAAAATATAAATTAATATTGCAGGATATGGTAAAAGTTTATTTTTCTTCTCATTCATAAAGATTAAGGTTGGGAATACTTAGTAGTAAGGGGGGGAGGATAAATGGGGGCGGGCGTTTAAATGTGCTAAGGTCTCCAGGTTCTAAGCCCTTGAAACTGGAAGATCTGAGGATTTGACTGCATTGTTATTAAGACAGAAGTCTGTAATATACAAAATCTAGACTAACCTCCAGTTTCATTAGAAGAGCAAATATTTCTGTACTGCTGAATGATTTCACTCACAGTATCACTTAGATCAGGCAACTGTAATATAAATAGCACAATTAGTAAGCAACATAAAAATCTTTAGTATGGTACTTTTGAATAGACTGACCTCCAAATCTTCAAAGATGTCATATAGTGTTTCTTTGAGATTGTCATCACCACTGATTAAATCACTATCATCAAACAAACTAATTGTATAATCTATCAGAACTTCATCAATTAAATTATTCTTATCTAACAAATAATCTTTCAACCAATTTGTAAAAGCAATAGTAGTCATGTTCAAATTCAATCTAAACAGGGAAAAGATGCATAAATTAAATAAAAAATACATACAAAAAATGTATTAGGTTTTTAACATTCATACTATATAATCCTAGAATTAGTAACAAATTTAATCCTAGGTAATTTTTAGATAAGTAAACTTCAAGTTTTAGACAATAATATAATATCCGAATGTACTTAGGTCATTCAAAGGGTTTTGAGAATTTTATTTTATATGTATCTTGATTGCCTGGCTATGTGTCAACCGGGATATTTTGGTTGTTGTTATTCCAAAACCTGATGGCAACATGTTTAAGACACTGAAGTGCATACTGAGTGGCCACCCTAAATCACTAATAAAAATCGAGTATGTTTTGAAAAGATTGAAGTATACAGCCATGGCCACTGGATTAGCATCAAAACAAAATATTAACTTATTTTTAGTTCTATAGATAAATGACATGTGTAAACTAAAAATATGTTAATATTTCGTTTTGATGCTACTTTAGTGGTCATGGCTTTATGTTCATTGTTTTTGAAAATGTAATAAACAGTCTTTCAGATATAACACAAATTATATTTATTTTGTTATATATGTAATTTGTATTACTCAAATTTTCTACTGTCAATGTGTTTTCATCATTTAACTGCAGCACTCAATGCTGCATTGGCTCTGCCCTCCTCCTGCAGTTATGGACATAATTAAAAATGGTGATAATAATAATAACCAAAATTTGAGCATATTTGAATATGTCTAAAGCTCTGGATGGATTTTTGAGGAAGATATATTATGCAGACAAGTGAATATTATTAAAGTGCTATCACTTGGCAAAAATAAAATAATATTTCATTGAGTTTTCAAAATATCTCAAGATTCTCAGTTTTCTATTTACAGGGCTCCTAGTACAACATTTCTAAAAAAACGGAAAATTGTGGGGTCCAGAGACTCCAGTTCCAAAAAACATAAAAAAACACATCAAAAGTCAATAAAATCGTCTCTAAAAAACCGGATTTCTGGTTAAAACCGGAAATTCAGGAGCCCTGTATTTAAAATACTAAATATATATTTCAAATCCTGTTCATATCGCATCAATCCGTATAAAGTAATTCTGATACATACATTATTTTTACATAGATAATGTGATTAAAAATAAGTATTGTAGAACCATTTTTATTAAACAATAATTAAATTATCTCTCTAGTCACTATCATGTAATAAATATGGTTGGCTATATAAAATAATTCTTGCTGCTAATGAGGATAATTAAAAATTATTCATTTAGGTTCAGAATCTTGGCATGGAGACTGAATGGGTCATATGCCTTATCCAAGGGCAACTAACAATAAGGTCTATTGTTCCTTTATTTAAGTGAAAAATTACTGAAAGCCATTGGATAGTTTTAGAAATTATAACTATACTTAGACTAAAATATATATTTCTATATCTACTTTATTTGAAAATTAAAAAATATTTGATCCATTATAAATGATATGGCAACAATTTGAAATACCTACGAAATAGATTAGTGACTTAAAAATATCTCAGCAAGATATACAATATCTTCCCTTTCATTAGTTAAATAGAATAAGTTATAAGAATTAACTATATCGTAAAACTATTGTGAAAACTAGTACAAAAAGAGCATAGCTATTATATATGGGTCTTGGATAATTATAATATAACTAAACATCAGTTTAAAAAAGAAAATATCCTAAAATAAGCTCAAAGGTTTAGAGTTAAAATATATGGACTTAAATTTGAAAACTAACTAGAATCAATTATTTCTAATTTCAAAAATATATAAAAATCTTAAAGTATAAAAATAAAAAAGTATAATTTAGCTACATAATATTATAGTCTAGTTTTTTAAATAAAATGCTATTAAAGATTGCTTAATATTATGCAGAAAATAGGGGCAAATAAATATATTATAAGACTAAAAAATAAGTATCATTATTTGATAGCTATTGTAAATATAAAAAAGATATTTGATACAAAGAAAAAAAAGTTAAATTTAGTCAATTTTATTATTTTGAACTATTAAATATTTACAACAAACATATTTTGAAGAAAAATGTAGTTTTGTACTAGTTTCAAATTTTAATAAACCTATTAATTAATTATTTTTATTTTATATTAGTCAATGTCAATCAATGGTAAAAAATGAATTAAGGTGTTTAATTTACATAATATAAAATATTAAATTAATTTATATATATTATGATTGGTAAATGAAATAATGGATATTAATAGTTGATTTTGATGTTAATTTTGACTTTAAATACTAGTTTAAGTTTAATTGATAAAATTAAATGAAATAAATATATCTAATCTAATCCCAAAGAGCTTTTTTGCTTGCTTCTTTTATGTTTGGTATGTATAATGCCAATTAAAAGTTTGAACAAGTTGTAATTGTAAAGCCAAGGAAATAGTTAAGGATATGACTAGTTGGATTACACACTTCTTACACTATAACTTATAGGTATGACTAGTTAGCAGCTTTTGTTATGATTAGCTCATGAGTCATAGATAAAATATTGTGAGATAAATGAGGATAAAAATGAATGTGTTGAACAGAAAATTTTATATAAGTCTCAAAATTGAAAAAGATTTTTAAAATAAATAATAGTAATAGGGATTTCATTATAGATTTATTAGAACATTTTGCTTTATAATAAAAATATTTTTCATCAGGTAAAATTTTAAAGTAAAAGGTGATATAATTTAGTTGGTAATACCTACTTGGTTACCTGGTGCCATCAAGTCGAAAACAACTTTTGGCGACTCCCAGGATAAATTTCATCTATATAGTGGCATAGTGCGATCTTCTGTCATGTTAATAATAAATAGCTCAAATAAAAGCAGTATAATTCAGATAAAATATAACTAGTTTATAAAAATAAATCTAATTAATAGAAAAATTTAGCTTTAATAGAGATTGATTGAATAGTAATACTGAATTGAAATACACTTATATTTGCAAATTTTCCTTAGTTGAAAATGTTTTTATATTAGAAGCAAAACATTCCAATAAATGATCTATAATGAAATCCCTATCTCTATTATTTATTTATAAAATCCCAAAATAGTATAAGAAATATGAAATAATGTATTTTGATGCAGATTTTGGGATTTATATGAAATTTGCTATTCTAATAGTAATATGATTGACTTATCATAATTTGTTCGTTACTTTCTCAATGTTTTATCATGTCATAAAAAATTAAAAATAAATCCTCAATATGTTTACTATAATAATAAAGTCTACGTGAAAAAAATAAAGGAAATACTGTGTTTTAATGCGTTAATTGCCGTTAAAAATTCATATCCGAATTAGTTTCATTTAAAATTGATCACAAGTTTGTTTTTAATAATTATTCTATAATTTAAAAATTTGAATTTCATGCATAAATTGATTATATCAACGTCTAGTTCAGACATTTTTAGGATAAAAAATCACTCTTTTTAATGGTAAAAGTATTAACAATTGACTATTGTATATTTATTACGTAAAATATCATTTAAAAAGTATCATTTTAACACATTTAAACAAAAATCTGGTTGTTGACTTCATCTCTGGCCGGACAATATCTATGAGCCAATTATAATACAAGTTGCTAACAAGGTGCACCTATAGTACAAGAAGTTTGGAATCCAACTAGTTGTATCCATAATACCTGCCTAAAGCCACCCATTGGAAAGAGACCTGTGGCTGTGTATTAGATTTAGAATTAGCAAAAAACATTCATAAATCTCACTATAGCGGCATAGCCTGTCCTCACTCAGATGTAACAGCAAGTGTCTGAATGATATATGACAAAATATATCGGAAACAATTTTTTTTAAATAAAATCGAAAATAATTTATCCAATATTAGAATGATTGACACCTAATTTGTGTCTTGAGGTGAAGCTGTTTTTAATTTCGCTATTAAATGACGTGTATAACAAATTAACTGAATTTATTAAGAGGGTAGAATTTACATAAGCACACACGTCTTAATTTAATTGCGATTTTTTAACCCATATAATTATTTTTGAGAAACTAGACCTTATAAATCACAAATTATTGTGTATGGCTGACTGAGTCCATTCCTTGATTGTGTTAAATAAGAGCGCCTAGTGAAAGATTGATAAAATGAACCATTTAAACAATTTATAAACGAAAATTATTATTATTCTTTCTTATTTGATTGCGCTAAACGTGTAACAAAGGGGTTTCTAATGTATGTTGTAGCGCTAGATATAACCAGGGACTTTCTATTTCACCGCCACTAATGGGGGAACAATTGAAACAATTATCTATACGCAAGCTCAGTGGTTAATCTAAAGGCTCTCGGCGAGATATATTACTAACCGATATCCCCCTTCCTATTCCCTCAAAAAGGCAAGGCCCAGTCGTTTGGTGGATTTCCTCTCTGGCTGTTCCTTCGCACGTCTAGCGACAGTTGACCCCCAAATCCTTAGACTGGGTGAGCTCC
>JAUYWV010151856.1:0-10064 GCA_032274565.1 Nematoplana nigrocapitula
CCTCCGGCGGACCGGGCGACATATCCGCCCTGATATGGAGTGAAGACTCCAACGCCGCCAGCACAGACAGACAGACAACCTTCTCCATTCAGGGCGATCCTGTTCTATGTCCTTAAATTCATGGCACGTTTTTACCATTCCATTCTTTGATTTCATCAATCCACATCTTCCTCGTGGCGCCATGATACTTTCTTTCTTCTACATATATATTTCTAAAACTGCTATACCAAGATTTCCAGCACTCTCTCTTGTCATATCTTCCAACTTGTGAATCTTCAGTGTCCCTACTCTTCCCATACCAAAGTTCTTCTGAGATAGATGCACCCCACAATGAGATACCTCGCATTTATTAGCAACACCACATCTCAAAGAATAGAATATAGAATATTCTCCTTTTAAGCGCTTTCAGAACTCGGACTTTTAATTGTCTTCTAATATTCCGGACCATCTCGGAGAAAGTTGAAAAGAAGAGCAATGCATTTTAAATGTGGGCATATAGACGACTGCTGCGAGTCTCCTGGAGATATGGACGGATAAATCAATGGGTGCTCAAACAACTGAAAACAAAACCGATGCTATTCATAGAAATCGTCAGCAGGAAATTGATATTCTTTGGCCACATAATGAGATATGACGGTCTGGAAAGGTGGAAGGTACGCGTGGACGAGGAAGGTCGTGAGGCACCTGACAGTCGGACATCGGGGAATAGGTTGGATGCAATCTTCAATAAGCATCTCAACGAACAGTACTGTACACTGTGAAGGCTGGCGTCGATTCGTGAAGGCCACAGCAGCTCGTCTAAGAGGCAACTGACTTACTGTAGAGAGGAAGAGAATATTTTGGTGACCTCCAAATGTTGTTTTGCGCTTGTTTGCTTTATTTTCCTCATTTCTATACGCTTCTTAATCTCCGGTGCGCAATCTCCATTTACTGACTTGATTTAGACGAGAAAACTTTAACTCAGTAAATTGTTCAATTTCTTCACCTTCAGTCGCAATGTGCGCCCTAACATTTCTTATACTAGCAATCACTAGCCTTGTCTTTTCAATCCATAGACATGTTGAATAGTTCACTTTCTTCACCTTCAGTCGCAATGTGCGCCCTAACATTTCTTATACTAGCAATCACTAGCCTTGTGTTTTCAATCCATAGACATGTTGAATAGTTCACTTTCTTCACCTTCAGTCGCAATGTGCGACCTAACATTTCTTATACTAGCAACCACTAGCCTTGTCTTTTCAATCCATAGACATGTTGAATAGTTCACTTTCTTCAATCAGTTTGGAAAAGCGTTTTTCTCTGATATTGTTTTCTGTAGTTTAGCTATAGAAGCGCAGTGTCATCCGCGCATATCTAATGTTATTATTGTATCTTCCATCTACTGAAATATCATGTCTGTCATTATTTAAGGATTTTATCATGATGTCCTCCACATATAAATTGAACTCAACTGGGGAAATATATTGCAATTCCCGTATGTGAATCAGATGTGAAAAATAATATACTTCCATTGTTGAACCATTGTCTCCATCGGGCTACCGCCACAAAAGCAATCCATCGACCTCGTTAGCAACCAAAACGCTGAGTTCGGCTTTGATTGCTGCTTTGTTTTCAAAGTATTTGCATAATAAGAAATGACGCTTAAGAGAGTAAAATATGTTCGAATAGGGTAGATAAACGTTACCAATGTGAAACCAATGTTGACTAGCTTTTCATTGGTGATGTACTAGCAGTGTGAGGAGTGCCATTGTCCTGAAATATTATCCCCCAAAATATGGCGTCTAAATACTTCTTGATTGTTTGTGACGGTACATCGGGGATTTGCCAGTGGTGCAATGCCTGCGCCTTTTCGTGACTTGTTATTAAAGGGGCCAGTAGTTTTCCAGTATACAATGAAGTCGCATTATACAGGACACTGGGTTACAGAAGATATTCCGGATCATCAAATCTTTCGAACTTTTGAATCACTATTTCTTTATCAATTGGATGTCATCTAACTGTGCATTCATGTGCTACTGGCAACCAAATACGAATCTTCATTTATATGCAAGAGGTCTCAGAGTCAATTATAACTTTCATCTTATTAAAACACTAGAAAAAGTAATACATTTTATAATTGCGCAAATCCAGTATGCAGTTCGACCGTCTTTTGTCACCTTTTCTAATATACTTTACTGAGCAGGAGTACGTACTGCATGTATAGCAAAGATTATAAGGCATCTAGGAATTTTCCATGGCAGTCACACTTTTTGAGGGGCGTTAATGGGGTCTACCGACAAGCGAATCACAGTCGCAGTCTAAGTACACACGCACCCCTCGTGATTTCACATAATTTATATCGAAACTTAAGTTAAAGTATCAATAAATAACACTTTTAAACACAAATATTAAATCATTCGTATATATATTGTAAAGCAATTTAAGGAGAAGGTTATCTTGCTGTTTGAATTTACTAAACCGACAGAGGTGTCAATGATATATCAGGAGGGCCTTATTTTCCAATACAGAGGTGCGTCAGTCCGCCAAAGGGGGGGGGGGTCATGTGACCCCTTGGAACCCCTCGCGTGCGCGACTGCATTATATCATAATCGAAAAGTACCGAACAAGTACAAGTACACCCATAACGTTTAAGATCAAACCAGTGGCCCACTACAGCTACGCGTGCAAGAGTAGTTATGAATAAAGCACAACGCGCTCGATTGATCAATCGGTCAGTTGCTGTGCAGCGAACGTTCAACTGCGGCTCCGGTAGAATCCGCAGCGCAGTAGTTTTGATTGCGTATGCAAAGTGAGAGGAAAAATCAATAGATCAGCTTGGCCGAGTGTGCTTTCAGCTTTAAGCCAGCTAGCCGAGTGATCAAGTTACGCTGGCTCGCGATCTGTCTCTCTCTATCACCAAACTGACCAATCAGTCGGCTGACCAACCGAGCCAGTAATCACGTAGCTCGCTAAATAATATAGATAGGCTGTTATTTCCGTTGCTTCAATTCACACAATCTATCTTCTATCCATTACCACTTTTGACAAATCCCACAAGATTGCCACAGAAACTATCCTACTAGATGTCTAGACGTTCGGGTAGACAAGTGGGTGTAGCAGAAATTTAGATCTCAATTAGCCAATGAGTGTGCACGATATACTGCATGTACATACAGAACGCATATATTAGATCAATTCAGTTTTAAACATGAATCCTGACCTAGCAAGTTCTCCAAGCGTGATCGCGGCTGGTTCTCGGTCCGGATTAATAAATCAGATTTGTTTAATAATCTGTACCGTTTGTTCCGGATCCGGAACGCGAATTTCCGGATGAATGAAGAATAAAAAATACATTGCGGAAATCCGATATTTGTCCGGATTGCAAAGGTTTTCGGAATAACTGAGTCTGGATTAACGAGGCTTCAATCAGCTGTTACCATCTGAATTTTGAAGTTACTGCGTTAAAACATTTTGGGAGATTGCTTCTTTGTTTCCTTCAATTCATGCGCTACCCACCCTTTCTTAAAATACCGCGATTTCATGACTCTCACTCATTTATTCTACTGTGTTTTAATGGGCTTGTCGAAAAGCTAAATTTTAATTCTAAGTACGTATTCATTTTCATTGACAGGTCAATATAAAACAATCTCAATTTAGGCCAAATGGGGGGGGGAGCTGCTGACTTAAATGACACCATATCTTAATCAGTTTTCTCTGCTATCACCGCATCAGTCAGCATATACTGTAGGTAGGCCTGGTTATTCCATGGAGACAGCTCTCTGCAGCTTGTACAACGATCTTGCTGTAGCCATTATTGACGATATGGTTTCCTGTGTTATTCTTTTGAGTTTAAGCGCTGCGTTCGACATCGTTGATCATCAAATTCTTTTAGATCGACTCATCGGTTTGGCTTCTCTGGTAAAGTGCTAGAATGGTTCCAGTCCTATCTTTGTGACAGGTCTCAATCTGTCTGTAATGATTCTTACTTTTCTGAATTCGTTTCATTACTTTATGGTGTTCCACAGGGAACTGTCTTGTGGCCTATACTGTATTCTCTCTATACTACCCCAGATGACCCAGCCACTACTTTTTGAGTACAGTACTGAAACAGTGTGCTGGACAGACTGAACTCTCCATCATGAAAGCTATCAGGATTAAGTTGTTTTTGTGAACGTTAGAAGTATCTCATATATTTCTCTGTGTGTCTTGTATGTGTTTAAATCGTCTGATCTGTTAATTATTTACTTTTGTTCCTCCATTTTTGCATTACTGGTTACGTTTTGTGTTGTGCCAATTGGCAATTTGTTAAACCCTGCTGATGATGTTTATGGTATATGCGAAACATGTGCAGAATAAATGTTGACCAACCTCTTTGTACTCTTAATTCTCTTTAAACTTCTTATTTACTAAACCAGTAATGTTTACAATTTATGTGTGCGCCCATATCAGTACTATCATAAAATGGTTTTGGTCTGTTTGTTGTACAAATGCTAAACAAAATAGGTTGAGAGCACGTCTTATGTTGCTCCTTCTTTTTCGGGTTTGATTTCACCTCAAAATCCTCAAAATAGGTTGAGAGCACGTCTTATGTTGCTCCTTCTTTTTCGGGTTTGATTTCACCAAATTAGTATTTTCAATGAATTATGCGAGACGATTTAAAAGAATTTATGTGTATTCATTCAAAAACAATATTACGTACATAAGAAAAAGTAATATTTATATAGAGGAAAACAATGTCACTACAATTTTACATGATCATTCTCAATAAAATCTCAATAAAAAAATATAATTGAAGAAACCAATTGCAAGACATGTTAGGAAAGTCTTTGGAGACATAATCATCCAAAAGACAACGACGTGTTAGACAGAATTTTTAATTCTGATATCAAAAGTGTTTTGCTCACACCAGAAGCTACTCTCTCTGCTACTATAGTTTTAATCATTCCGTTCTCTGTAGAGAAAGCGATCGTTTTAAACGCACTATTAAGGAAGCTCTTTGTATAACCCACTTTAAGCCTATTTTTTAATAAGAGCACGTATAGATTTTTTGCAGCCTGATGAGTAGACTGCAAAAGAGTGATAAAAAGGCAAATTAAAGCTGCGTTAAAGATTTTATAATAACCCGATCGAGCGTGTTATTATGCTGAGTCTGCACCTTTTTTATTTTGTTTTTATATATCATTATTTCTAACGTTTTTAGCTTTTAGTTTTGCGTGACTTTATTGCACCTGTACTACTGCGCAACTTTCAATCGATTTGTATCTTTCACTTATTTTATCGATTGGTTTAATCTCTTTCACTGTAGTCAGCTCCGTTGAATCTACTGATCAATGCAGTGCATTACATAACGAATTGTACTTAAAACATATTTTTATAGAGAGATGAAACGCGTTTGATTTCAGAATTAAAACATCGGCCAAACCCATTTGCATTTAAATCTTACCATATGGATCAACAGGTTTTCTGCATTTGTTAAATAGGAATAGAAATCCGTCTTTGATTAGACCCGGAAGAGACAGCCAAAATGTGTGGTTCGGACACAGCTCTCTGCCAGATTTTTGCCAATAAAAGGCATTCAGTGGGACTCCTATGGCTACATATAGGAAAATACAAGCGAAAAATATAATCACAAGAATTGTCCCAATCATACTTTCTCCGACCTCCGCGAAGCAGAAGTCCTCTGCATAGAATGACATCTCATATTGTCTCGAACCAGTCTTGGTTTCTCCGCTGGCCTCAAATTTCGGCGTTTCAGATGTTCCACATTTAAGATAGACATAACCTGTTCGGTTATTATCACTATTTGCCCAGTACGCAACTGACAGTCCCTTTGTAGGATCCACTTCGAACTTTTCGGTGGACTGATCACCGACGTCATAGTCATGCTGAAAATAGTTGGTTAGAACAAATTATTTAAAATGGATGATAAAACAAATCACAAATCTTTATTGTAGACAACGGAATCGACAAATCCGTTGGAGGCTGATGGTAAGATTATATTGGTATTTCAACTTTAGAATTTTCGCGTATTCAGATGCTTACAATCTGAAAATAGTTTTATAGCAGAAGCTTATCAATAAAATCATTCTGCACACTGGAGGCATAAACCGTTTAGAATAAGTTCCTTACCTACTGCCGTTCGGCTAGATATGAAGCTATATGTCATCAAAACAAGGACCAGTAAATCCTAGGATCCATTCCCGTTGTCTCATTCCCTTTTTCCAAAAGAACCGACTGACTGTTACAGACCTCTTATAGAGATGCGAGGGTTTTTCATACCAAGTTCAACTAAAATCCTTACTAATTATTAATTATTCGTTTATTAATTCTCAGAATTGCAACATGTTATACTAATATGAGTAGTATAAAATTATGCAAAATAAAAGATAGGAACTTTATCAGAATTAACAACTAAAAACGGAAAAATATTAATTATTTGAAAAGAAAATATTTCCACATTGATTTGTAGAATTTATATAGTGTTAAAGAAAACATATCACAAATTCAAACAAATCCAACTCAAAATATATAATTAACTCCCTCTGGGTCTTCTAGTACCCACTATCTTCTACTTAGGAGGCAGATATCTTATCTCTTATAGGCCACGCCGTTCTGACACAACTAAGACCAATCCTGAAGCCGATAAAAGAAAAAACAGAAGGAGAAGGAAGATGCGGGCTGTGGACTTGACACAGTGTTGCCACCTGTGAAAACAGGACTGTCAAAGCTTTTGAAATACTGATACAGAAGTGTGCTCAACATTAGGCGGAAATGAAAAAGAATGCATGAGAAAAGATTGGCAAAATATGTAAATGAAACCGCGTTTAGATTTCTTTGTATTCTTTAGGTATTGTGGAAACAAAAAATTTATAAGTTATTTGACCGTCACATATAATGAGGAAACGAAGAAGCATTGAGGGGAAAGTGAAGGGGCAGAGTGAGAGGAACACCTACAAGAGAAGCCAGGATTGATGAATTGAAAGAATGGAGTGGGACATATGGAAGTGGAAGACATTCCTATGGGTACGTCCACGGTCATTCAGGAACTCCAATCCTGATTGAAACGAATAGTTCTTTATCATCAAGATTTTATAAGTCTTTTGTAATATTTAAACACTTAAATTCAAATGTAATATTGCAGCGACACTGTTTACTTGTACAATTTACGTGGGCTTCATCAGTCAGAAAGAAGTATGTGTCTATAATAATCAACTATTTCACTTACTGAAAATGTGGGGGTTTTCACTTTCTGGCATACCGCTGCATTTGTATATCCAGAACATAAATATTGCGTGCAAGGTTGCCATTTAAAGGTTGTTGTCGTTGAAGTCACAAAGCTATACTGTGGTGCCGTACCTGAAACAGAATCGATCGTATATAGTCTTAAATTAAAAGCTGTTATATCAGAAATCAATTATGAATATATGGTTAGAAAATTATTGGAATTGAGTCTTGGCAACGCCTGCAAGAATCTCCGCAAGAACCTGTAGGATTACCTAATTTGAATGAAGAACAATATGGCAGAGTAAGTGGCTTATTGCCTTACACCAAGAGTTGTGGATCTGATTTCTGGTGTGTGTTGTATTATACAGGGGCGACGGAAGCTTTCGTAAAGTTAGGTCGAGCAAGATGAATAATTACTTAAATTTCGAATTGACAAAATTGATTAATTTTCTTATATCGATTCGACATTTGCGAAAAAGTACTGATTTTTGATGATCATTTTGAATAATCACTACCCTTTCGGTGACTGACATAGGGAGTTAGACATTTAGGAGGTTTCAAATTAACAGGGGAAAATGTAATTTATTTCATGGAAAATATGGGTAGTAAGAGCCGATAAGTGGTAAGTGAAAAATCGGTATCACCAAGCGAGCGCCGATTTCTTCAATGGTGCCTCGAAACGGTTCGGACACCCTAAATCCTGATGAAAAGTTTCCGCCTGATAAACACTTTTAGACTCGGATAGTGTAATTTTCCGAATGGTGCCAAATTTCCGACAGGTACACACTCTTTGAATTGATTGGTGTAATTTTCAGAATGATGCCAAATTTCCGACATGTACACACTCTTTGAATTGATTGGTGTAATTTTCAGAATGATGCCAAAATTCCGACTGGTACGTTCTTTTCAACACGGTCAGTGCAATTTTATAAATGGCTTTAAGTATTTCAAATAGACTGTTTCACTTGTCATTTTGCTGTAATATATTTTACTGCATCAATTTACATCGATTATTTTGTACCAGTTTTATGTTGATTTTGTTGTTTTAGAACTCCATTCTAACTATCTTCAGTCAGTCATGTTTGAATTCTCTTGAAAAAAGGTCGTACCCGAAACCGCAGTTGAGAATACACTTATTTTAAAGTTGCCTTTGTTTTACTCCGAAATCTCACGTTACTATAGAGTGTAAATTGAAAATCATTGCATTCTCTCTTGATGTTTTTTATATAATTCATGGATATTACTTTAATTACAGTATATGCTATCTACTGTATCTCTCAGTTGAAATAATAATGATGGGTGTAACGCGAAAGTCTATGTTATTTTTTATTGTGAATCTGTATATAACTTTAGAAGTAATTATACTGTAAATGGCAATTATGTTTATAGGCGTTAAGTATTCAATATATCTGAAAAGCACCCACCTGTATCAAACTTTTTGAGATCAATAAGAACATCCGTGTCTGTTTGACAAGCACATGCTTTTACTTTCGTACAAGACTTTGGTTGAGTGGTCTCAACTTTCCAATTCTCACTTGAGAACAGTAGCTTTACAAATAACAGGGATTTTAAGAAATGCAAACAATTCATAATTTAAGTAATGCGAACGACTGTAAGTAACTAATAGTTTTGTAAAGCTCTTACGCAGAACTATATATAATGGCAGATAATGCTATTTGAAATGGTCAGACAGATAAGGTGAGATTTGAGAACAGATATTCATAGTCTTAGTGAGCATATTTTCGCGCTGTTTACTATAGAGTGCATACATATCGATACAGTACGTATAGTCACACTCATGCTTATAGTATAATTGCCATCCTCCAATGTGGTGTGCTATTTATTGATTTGTATAGCACATTGCTTCTTTGATTAGAATAATATCAACCCGAACAATTCTACTGAGGGCATTCTGTCCTTTAGACACTAAAGACTATGTATGTATTTTATGCAAATTAAAGATATTAATTTGATTCCAGCAATTTTATCGATAAATGACGGCCGTGACGTAAAGTTCGGCCCCTGAATTAACAAGCGAGATGATAATGAAAACAAGATATTGACCAACAAAAAAGAAAGACAAAAATGGGCAAACAGTGACCGAGAATCGGGTCTATCTCGGGAGAACGAATATAGACATTCCCCCGTCTTTTTACGTTTCCTTGCGTTCAACTTATACAGTAAAAGCTGCGTCGCCTTGTGCTCGACTTCTGCAGTCGAAGTTGCGTCGCCTTGGGCTCGATCGACTAGAGAAGCTCTATACGATGGACTGTCCTCGATATCTCTCGCGTTGGCTATTATCTTGCCGGGAACGATATCAGAGAGTCTTCTACAATGGCGTCACCTCTCATTGGCTATGATCTCATGTGGTGTCCCACAAGGTACGAAAACTGGCCCTAATGTATTCTTGATTATGTTCAACAGTCTAATGGAAAATATCAAGTATGTTTAAGACAGCTCTGTCATTGAAATTGTAAAGTCTCCTTCTGACTCTGCAATGCAGGCAATCGCAGATGAAATCGTGCAATGGTCTGATGCCAATGACATGAAAATCAATACTGACAAAACAAAGGAACTTAGAATTTAACAGGGATATAATAGAACCAACTCAGTTCTCGGATTCAGCATCAACGACAGACTGAAATGGGACGACCACATTGCCTTGCTGGTTAGGAAAACATCCTAAAAGCTCTACATCTTGCGTATGCTAAAGAGAGCAAATACTCAAGTTAGTAGTATAGTACACCTACGCTCTGCCTCAGCAGTCATGCGTGACGAACCCCCCACCCCAAGCGCACGAACACGTTTCTGACCGATGAGTCACCAACCCCCCCCCTACTTAGGTAAAATTTTCCGCGGAC
>JAUYWV010151867.1:0-10063 GCA_032274565.1 Nematoplana nigrocapitula
TACAACATACAAAATGATAATTGAGGCAACGATTTTCTAGTCGATTAATTCTCGCTAATAAAATAATCTATAAGCAATATTTTTAATTGGAGCAATTATTTAATGGCGCTTAACTATACAACGTTGTTCGCGTGCGAAATGGGGCTCCAGTTGTCCGTCACTTTAGATATTGTTCTATGATTTTTATTTTAGCAAATAGAAATCCATGGTTCTGTTGTTAGTCGATACTAGCACCGTAATATATAGTGATTGAAATTTTATGCCACTGTAAGAAGTTTGTTTTTAAAGCAAGGCTGGTGTTTTCTTTAAAACCTTAATATTTATTGGCTGATTCGTTCTATTTCTTATCAAACAATATTTTTTTATACTGCTGCTTAGATGCTGGTTGTTTGTGTGTGTGTGTGTGTGTGTGTGTGTGTGTGTGTGTGTGTTCGGTGCTGATAGTGCTGCTCTTGGTCCTATACCACAGCTTCGGGTGTTTTCTATATTACATTCATGTCAACTCGAACCTTTTGACAATCGCGTGTATTCTTCAGGAACAATATTCTAAGAGATGGAAAAGACGAAATGCCTCCTTTTCAAACGTATTCAGTGGCATTTCTCCAGTTTACTCCCACTCACTGTATAGCTTCATGTATGTATAGGAGATATGATTCTAAATTCTCTTTTACCAATCGTAATTTGAGATCTCAGCTTTCTATTATCAATTCCGGCGTCCTTTCAGCTCAAAATTACAAAGACACCCTGCATAAATCCCTACAGCCTTCTCCTACGGCACATTTGTAGCAAAGAATTTCAGCGCTCCTTTTAAACGACGCCTAAACTATTTGATTTAGGTCGAGCGCCTGGCTGGCTTCTCGTCGCGTCCGCCGGTTTAATTTAATGCTTTCAGTTCAACCGCATAAGAAAATATTTTTTTTATTTTGTCTCTTAATTATTCCCCTATATCAAAGGCAAAATTTAAGAAAAGTGAATGTAATTGATTTACGTAAATATTAATTCTTGCTGTTAATTAATAAGGCGGAAATTTGCACAAAAGTTATCCCATTTATCACGCAAAATTTGATTTTCTACCTCCTCAGACTTTTTATACCAGTAACGAAGTAATTGTGCTGGTGCAGTCGGATGTTCTCAACCTCATGTTTCTCTTGGCCGGTTCCATCTCTGCTGGTTGTAGTTTGCGCCTCTGCCCTTCTATGCAAGAGAAATGCTTTTCTTCGAAATATCCTAGTTTTTCTTATTACTTACCGATAAAAACAAGAGATTATCAAATTGAGAAACAAATTGCAGTCAGTTTAAATTAAACAAAAAAATCATACAATATATTTGTCAAAAAAAGTACATGTACAGCATCTGTACAACTGGGAATCGTTCGTATTGCAAATCAAATCTGATTGGAGGAAACTCACTTCACTACCACCACACCTCGATTAGTTTCAGTTTCACTTCTCCGGAAAACAGTACACCGAATAAACACATACAAAGCGGGAGTGAGGGCGTGAACACTGTACAGGCAAAATGCGGTCAAGGTCGAAGCACTTGGAACAACGCAAAACGCCATTTCAACATGCACTGGTAGTACGGGAAACAACTACAACACCACCTACTCGTCCTCAGACCGCCCTGGCCTTGCGCCTGGTCATCACCGTTAGTCTTCCAAGACTAGCGTGGTCCCTACCCGAACAAGCGGAGGGTGGACCAGAGTAGCAGTTTCTAATACTACTAGAGCGAGTACATTATATAACCTCCTTTTATTTGGGTGAGGATAAGTTTAACTTGCCCAAAAACGACCGAAAGGAGAGGCATCCTCCCTGAAACCACCATCTCCAAACAGAAGCTGCTCTACAGCCGCGGAGTGTAGTGGTAACACGCTTGATACTAACACCGAGGGTCCCTGGTTCGAATCCAGACCGGGTCACCTTTCGTGACTGAAAAATATTCTAACCAGGGTAGCAAGAGATATTCACTCACGAACTAGCCCAAGAAACGACTGTTCTAGTCCATCAAAGAGAGGGGAGTATGAGTCTCGCACTGGTATAACACGACAGCTTTAGAGTATCTCAAGACTTAGCTATCTTAACCCAGTTCTTTCGCTCTTTCTCTCATAGTTTTATCGTTTCCATTTAATTAGGGCAGTAGAAGATAAAGGTTATGCATAAATAGGGCATATGTGCAAGTTCATCAAGTCTGGGAATGATTTAGAACGAAATGATCTCTTACTACTCATTGCATTTTCGGTGTGCTTTAGATAGAAATCCTAATAAGGAGTTAAACTTTGAAAAAGATAATCAAACCCTTTTCTGCCTCAAAACTTTTAAACTCTTATTTTCACACTCGTTTACAACTGGATAAGGCGCAAAGTTTACTGTTACCGGGATCGAGAATGGTGAAGGCAATGCAGCTGCTATAGCAGGGGTTTGGCAGCCTCTAGATCACCCATAAATAGACATAGCGTTATTTTTCTAAAACTAGATTATAGTACGTCATGGATTTTCCCGTTATATTTATAGCAGCCAATCAGACTGTAGTCCTCAAGGGAATTCCCGGATATTTCTGACGTTTTATAGTCTATTTTTAGAAAATGACGTCATCTATTTATGGGTGATCTAGAGGCTGCCAAACCCCTACTACTAACTGCGGGGAAGAACACTGTAAAAAAAGTCAATGGGAGGAAGACGGAGTAGGTAAATGGCGACACGACAGAAAGGGGCAACATGGAACTATAGTGGGTTCAGTAGAGCAGAGCATTATGCGACGGAAGGAGATCCAAGCAGAATGCAAGAGGTGGAGGAAAACCATGGAAGGTACCCGGTAGAAGCGGCAGCATAAACTAACCAGCAAGAAAGGCCACCTGAGGTCATAAAGATGACGAAGATTATGAGATACTTCCTGGGTGTCAAGAAAAGGTTAGGGTGAGAAACGAAGGGATGCAATAGGCCCAACTGAGATGGTATGTACACACGCTTGGGTAGGAGAACACGGAGGGTAGAAGATCGGGAAACGAAAGAGAAGGTCTAGAACAGGGTTCCGCAATCCCGTTGTTTTCAGTAAAAATTGGAATTGGATACGGCATGATTCCGGCAGTTGTAAAGTGAATCAATGCTTTCAGTTTTATTCAGAGACTAAATATAAAATGAGTTTCTTATCGCACTGACTGCTTGTTGATGATCATGCGGTGTTGTCGTTGTTGTTATTCCTGGCCGACTCCATTTGAAGTGGCGTCGCCCGGGTCTGTGAACATAAACTGCTGTTTTTAGATATTTTGTAATATTGAAATAATGATGGAATTGTCGAATAGTGATTTTCTATGTAAATAAACTGTGGTATTTCGCATAACAGGAGCGTAAATGGTGGCCTGACGACAATAAAGATTTGCGGAACCCTGCCCTAGAAAAAGGACGGACACCGGCAACCCCGTAGCAATAAGAATGAGATTCAAATTTTTAACAAGGCGCTTCTAATTGGCTGGCTGACATCATCGGCTAACATCCAAAAATCAATTAATCACGTTAGTAGTAAGCGTTTAGTCAACTCTAGACCAACACTCCCCTTCCCCCTACCTGGACGACAAAAGCCATTGTCGACCAAAATTTCGTCGTCAATGTAAGGGAAACATTTTCCTTCCATTCCTGCCCCTACTACCCTTAGAACGAGATCCGAGTCCACCCTCCCCCCACCACCACCACCACCCATACAATGGATATAGAGCTGTCATTGGTGCTGCATGGACACAGAATTGACACCTAGGGAGGATTGCAGTTAGGATTGTTGTTGGGACGATTGTTGATGGTGGTTGTCGGTTTTCTTGAAGAATTCCAGCATTCTCCGGACTGCCTGCTCGTGAATGTGGAGGATCTTCATCGTCACCTCCCGGTAGGCCTGCATCGATTTGCGGCCCTCCTTCAGGTCGTCCAACGCCTGGACTTGCTGTTTGAGGATCATGGCCGACTGTTCGAGGAAGTTCTCGTGCACCATGATGTGCATCTGGGGACTGCAAGGAGGACACACCAACAAGACACATATATAGTCCACCCCCTGTCGAAAATTAGAATTACGTTTGCGAAATATACTACTTATTCGCTACCACACTACCCAAAGAGTAAGTAAGAGACAGTGGTTCGTCTCTTTAAAATTAATGCATGTAGGTATTAAAAGATGCGTTATTGTAACATACACAACTCTTTACAATACAATGTGAGGTGTAGGACACAAACTTAGCAGTTTCTTTAAGCATTCTTGAAGTGAAGTACATGCACCTCCTACACTGCAGTTACGAATAATGCTTTTTATAGAAGGGATTCAAGAGACGCCGACGATGGAGAAACGAGAGTAGAAAGGCCAATGAATAAATCTTGGTAGAAATAAACCGCAGATCATTTGAAGCCCGGAGAATGTCTCCTGGGAGCCAGAAAGGAAGAAGTAACAAAGAACCATCTAGCAACGAGAGATGAGGCCCAAGTGAAAATCTTTCCCGATGGCTCTGCGGAAGAAGGGGAACCATGAATGAATGGAGGCAGAGCGTTAGTGGTGACCAGAGAGCGACGTCAACATAGAACTGATCCTAACGGATAGCCAAGAAGCGATCGACATGAGTACGTATGAAAGCGGGAAAACTGAGATGAGCTGCTGGAGAAGGTACTGGGGAAACTCGGGACACACGCACACAGAATAAAGAAATCACGAGTTAAACGAGATGGCAGACAAAGAAGCAAATTGAAAGGGAATGTAAGGAAGAACTAAGGAAAGAGAAGAGGCCAGCTTATATACTCTACCTGAAGCGCTTTTTGAACGATGATGGAACATGGCCCAGGCGGTGCCATCTCGAGGAAGAGATGCCATGCGACTGGACCTAGGACTTCCTATGAACCTGGACGGAGTCCAATATCACAGCAGCCAATGAGGACCTGGCAATACGCTATGTATGCAGTGCGTTAGGCCAGCAAGGTTCAGACATGGCCCCTATTCCTCCGCTTGCACAAACAACACCTTCAATAGCCTTCTATTGACACGGTCGAATTCTTCGGCACTACTTCTGCAGTGCTCTTTGTGATTGCCTTTCCTCTTTTTCTCTCACCTCATAAAAGTGTACAGCTGGAAAAACACACGCATGCACACTAAATCTTTCTCCTATAATTAGGAAAATGTCGATCGAAAGTAGGAACAGAACTACGCAGAAAACCGGGGGTGGGGGAACCTTGTTCAACGGCCACCCTTTGGGGTGAATTGTGTACATATGGCAACAAAGAGAAAATAATTTTGGAAAAACTTGATAATTAATTCATAGTCTCTGGAGAGTTATTTCTATATACAAGGAGACCCTATCTGGAATGCATTTCTTGCAAACTACAACTAACGCTATGTCCCCTTTCCTTAGCAAATAGCTGCTGTGACATCTTCTGTCATAATGAAACACGCCAATCTGTAACGTCAGTCAAAAATAGAATTAGTACGCCAATAATGACATTATAACATAACATTTTATGCTTTCCATCGCAATAGCCTCCCTCTCTTTCCTTGCACTTTTTTTACATCTTTCTATGTCTTTCCCTCTCTTCACCTTTCATCTCTCTCTCTCTTCTCTCCCCTTCACATTCTTCCTTCTTTACACTCCTCTCAATCTTCCAGTCTTTTATTTGCTCCTTCCCTTTCCCTTTCTAATTCCTCTCTAGTTCATCTGTCTCTGTTCATTTTCCTCTCCATCTCAATCACTATCTCTCTCACACTATCTCTCCCTCTCTCTATCACTCAGTGTCTCTCTCTCTCTATATCACTCAGTGTCTCTCTCTCACACACACACTATCTCTCCCTCTCCCTCTATCACTCAGTGCCTCTCCCTCTATCACTCAGTGTCTATCTCTCTCTATCACTCAGTGCCTCTCCCTCTATCACTCAGTGTCTATCTCTCTCTATCACTCAGTGTCTATCTCTCTCTATCACTCAGTGTATCTCTCTCTCTATCACTCAGTGTCTCTCTCTCTATCACTCAGTGTCTCTCTCTCACACACACACTATCTCTCCCTCTCCCTCTATCACGCAGTGTCTCTCTCTCTATCACTCAGTGTCTCTCCCTCTATCACTCAGTGTCTATCTCTCTCTCACACTATCTCTCCCTCTCCCTCTATCACTCAGTGTCTCTCTCTATCTATCTATCTATCTCTATATACTGTATATATCCCTCCTCTCTCTCTCACACACACACACACTCTCTCTCACACACACACTCTCTCTCTCTCTCTTCTCTCTCTCTCTCTCTTCTCTCTCTCTCTTCTCTCTCTCTCTCTTTCTCTCTTCTCTCTCTCTCTCTCTCTATCTCTAGGTCACAAGACTCATGTGCTGCCTAATTACTAAATACGAGAAATAGCCCCTGGGAACAGACTGCTATTGAGAGAGGCCACATAGAAGAAAACAAAGCGTACATTTATGTATACTCCGTGGAACAGAACCTATTGTCATTCTCCACTCCGCAACACGCCTCGCACAATGCAATGTAGTCACAATGCACCAGAAATTGACTGGTTAGCTCGCCAACGTGCACAGAACGGATAGAAAACTGCAGATCAGGTGGAGTGCTCTACATATCACTTGAAAGGCAACGCCTTACCTATTCTACAGGTAAACAACACACGCATTGTTTCAATTCCGTATTAGCCCCCCCCCCGTTCTCTTTCCCAGTAGAAAATCGATTGACTCATCTCCCCGTCTACTGCGCATACAATCGATAAAGTCTCTCCGTATAGAGCGAGCAGCTGGTGGAAGCAGACTCAGTGTCAAGCCGGGAAGTGATCGACCCAGTAGCAACCAGTCAAATATTTACATTCTGTTGCTAACACTGTTCGCCTCCGCCTCCTCCTTCTCCTGCTTGCTCTCCTCAACTGAACCTGGCGAAGGGATAAGGGCACGCATTAACCCCCCCCCCCCCCAAAAAAAAATGATCAGCACTGTAAGCTGTGCAACCAGGTGGAACCTAAGTTGCGAACTTTCCAAATTAACATAGTCTCTATAGTTGCACCAAAAACAATTATTTTTTAAAAAACAAGGACAGGTATGTCCAATGCTGCGTCCTCGTCCCTTACTCCCGACAGAGATGCAAGGATGCTTCAATGCCTGACTGTGGAGGTAGTCTTCTTTTCCTGGCCTAGGCTGACCCGTTCGCGTGGCCAATGTGGCCGAATTTCATGACACGCACACCGAAAAACTTCCTGGACAGTATAGGGAAAAACTCCCACACCTGGACCCGGTTGTTTGTTCTATTCGAATCTTGCTCATACAAAGTTGGTCGACAATAATGGCCTCTTTTCTGCTCAGATTCTTGTGGGTGAGGTCAGGTGGTTTACCACCGGTGGCATTTTGGTGCCAGGCAAGGGGGTCTCTAGTCTTCTTTGGGTTGACTCTATTCTGGTCATTCGTCAAGACATCTACTTCCCTGATCCCTTGTAGTCTCGGATGCCCCGGTATCCACTGGAGATGAACTGTTCAATTGTTATCTGCCAGTATTTGAAGGCGGTTCCAGATAGATTTCCTGGCAGGGTCTGTCTGGAAGGCTTAGTCTAGCACAAGACCCGATGCGCATGGACCCCTAACTGTCCCCGTTGGTGTGGGCTGAATTAGCCTCTATTTGCCCGCCTTTGACAAAAATGCAAAACGCCTTTCACGCAAAACTACTTATATGTGCATCGCAACTACCTTTGCCACCGGATAAGCGTTCTGCAAAATTCTAATTGACTGTATTCAGACGACGACCCCGAAGCAAAGCATCCAAAGTGGGCATAGAAAAATTGAATGGAGAACCTCAAGAGCAGACGAAGAGCTGGGCAATACAATTAGAAGGCTAGATGCAATAAAGGAAAGTGGCAGAAGAGCTGGGCAATACAATTAGAAGGCTAGATGCAATAAAGGAAAGTGGCAGAAGAGTGGGGCATTCAGTGGGTGCCGCCGGCACATTGTGGCGTCGTAGAGAACGAAAGAGCTGATCGCCTGGCAGATAAAGGAGGAAGAAAGGACACCAAGATAGAAGCTTGCCATTCAGAAGATTAATGAAGAGGGAAAGAAGAAGGGAGAAGTCGTGAAGCTGAGAAACAGCAACACAGAGAAGGATAGAACCTTTGACCAGGAAGAAAGAGGTGATGCTAGCCTAGAGCACTGGCACCCACTGGATACCTACAAAAATAAGATTGGCAAAGCGGAAAGTGACACATGCCACCAGTGCCAAAAATAAAAAGGGCGGCCAAGTCCGGACGAGGAGACATGGGGAAGCGAGCGGGAACTGTTGCGGCACCTATGCTTGTCTGGAATTCCAGACAACATACTGTATAGCATGCAAGATCGGATGCATAGATCGGCGTAGAAGAAGAAGAAGAAGAAGAAGCAAAACATCCCCGCACCTGACGTCCTGTTTGTTGCCATCCGATGAGTGCCGCCTTGGATGCACCTCCTTCTCGCCCTGAGATCGCCAACTCGACGAGCGCCCGCCCCCATGCGGGGCAGAATTCGAGCCCGAACCCCTCGGGGAGCCGGTCGAGGAGGCGGGCATATCCCCGGCCGAATGGTTCAACTGGCTGCCGTCCGACGACCGGTTGCGGGTGTCCGGCCTCAACTTCCACGTGACCATCTTGGGCGGACTGGCACTACCCGACGAGGGAGCTGGCGGAGTGGTGCCAGACGAGGAGGAGGACGGAGGGGTGTGGCCCCCGGCTTTCGAGGACTGGCGGGCCATTGGGTGGCGAATCTGGGGCATCGTGCGATTGTCGCTCGGACCCGGGACCAGCAACTCCTGACTCCCGGTACCGCTGCCACCGCCGTTATAGCCTGGACAGAGGGGTGAGCATGTCCATACTGTTTAACACTCGCCGTAGTATGTTTTCTCGCTACAAGTTATTTACGGCATTACTCTGCTATAGCCTGCTACTGTCAGAAAAGTACACTACACATTAATTGCCTAGGTATAATTAATCAATCGGGCTGCCATACCAGATTCTCCAGAACCTCCGAACCAAAACATGACTCGAAAATCTGTCTCTTCTCACCTATACCGGTTGACACCCGCCGGATACTAAATACATTTCTTTTTACAATTTATTTCCACGAGATCTTTAACATCTTCTTCGGAAACCAGATTCCTGCTGCCTCCAGCCTCGCCTGAATTTCTTTGATGTCATACAATCATTTTTCAGTTTACAGAAGATGATCCTTTTGTCTGACGCCTCGTTAATGTCGACAAATTCACTGATGGTGGAACTATGGAGTTTCACTGCTGCCTGCTGATCCCAATACAGGTTCCTATAAACTTCTATCACCTGTCTATTAATGTCTAGATGTTCTAGCATTTCAACTAGGGGTTCGTATCTGACGATCTTTCACGAAGGCTTTCTAAGTAGTATACGACAGTGTCACATGTTGATCCCAGCCGCTCAGCACTTGGCATCATTTGAAAGACTCATGTTATTTTATGACACTTTTTGTCCGGACACACAGACCAACAGCCAACACCCACACAATCAACACAATCGAGTAGCAAACCAAAGTCTGGAAAGGAAGGAACACAGATCATCCTTAAAGTATAAGCCAACACGAAGCTTATGTAGATGTACCGGGGTGTCCCATAGAATTATCATTTTTTATATTAATAATACCTGTATATTCCTAATAGAAGACGTCTTAATTTTGACAATATTTTATATAGAGAATTTTTTTCATTTCATTTGTATACTACTAGAAGTAGTATGTTTTAGAAATCATATATAATGATTTGATGGTACATGGATTTCTGTTGCACGGTCCCCAGCACCACCTGTAAGATCCGGTATCAAACCAAACGAACCCTTTCGGCTCGCTAAGCATTCGATTGACACAGCTGTCAACCAGGGACGAGGGAATTTTATTATAGCCCGAGCCGGGAATCGAACCCACTATCCTCACCACGGCAGTCGACCGCTCAATCCACTGAGCCACCTCGTCCTTATAAGTGGCATTTCCTACTGGTCTCATCCTCAATTTAAAATCCGGGCTTGCGCCGCGTATATGCCACTATTTCTTGAAAGCTAGGAACATGCTCTATTCAACGGCG
>JAUYWV010151878.1:0-10063 GCA_032274565.1 Nematoplana nigrocapitula
TTTATTTAAAAAACGCCAGTAAAAACAAAAGAGCGCGGGCCGATTCGCCCCCCCCCCGGGTATGATAGGGTTAAACCATGACAACATAAAGTTGTCCGATATTTCTATATTGTTATTGAGCCCTTATTTCCTCAGAACCAGCATTGCTCTTTATAATGAAACGGAAACTGACATTCTAAAAAATAAATTATATAGTTACTGCAATGCACATACTGTACTGTTTGTAGAAAATATCTCGGCACACCATATAACAACAGGCAAAGAATTCAAATCATTGGACGTAGATATTCGGAAAAAAGTGACGCTTTGTAAAACACATACCAAATATACTTAAATAACAAATTATTAATAATTGCCGGGAAAATGTCAAATTAGTTTGTACATATTGTTTTAATACATTGATTACAATAAGTACATGAACATGTAAGTTTACACCCTGTCGTAAGGCACGCTTTCGTAGCAGCAGTACACTAAGAAGTAACTACTTTTATTGCCATACAACGTGCGATTGATGTTCCCCTAGAAGTACTAATTATTTTCAAAATACACCTAGATGAGCTTTCGTTTAAATTCAACCACATAGGCCTAAATGGCAGCACGAAAGGGGAGTCTTTTAAACTGGCATTAAAATTCAGTATTCAATTCCGGACCAAAATGAAAACTCGTCGGTGTGTCCTTTCTTTCTTTCTTTGTCATTAGTCTGATATTTTGTAGCTCAGGAGTAAAATCCAGGATTATTTGAACACACTCTTTTGTTCTTACTCTTAGGCGACCAAGGTGGAAGAGGTCTCCGTGGGTTAATCGGAACTCGTGGACCTCAAGGGATTTGTTGTGAGTTATTGAAACAAAGCGAAGTCATTTCTCCAATTATCCACAGTACCATTTCTAATCTCTCCCCTTTTGTGTCCAGGTGACCCGAAGAACTGCAAACTGCCCTGTCCTACCGGGCCTCCAGGACCCAAAGGGGACACCGGAGGTAATTGAAACATTCTCCAACACATCAATGCAAAACCTTCGAGCTGTGATTATTAATTAAAGTCAAACATTGCCTAACATTGAACCAAACATTTATCATTTACAGTATCACTCCGCCTTCGAAAAAATTTTTTTTTCTGCTGATACTGTTTGTTCTGCATAGGATTTTCCTGAATTTGTTAACTATATATGTGTTTGCTGGAGCTTTCTTATATTTTTGTACCTTCACTCCGGTTGCTTTGCTCTTCAAAACACTTTTGAATGTATTCCAGATTGTAAGCAGAAATGTTTGTCACTGGATATTCAGCAAACAATGCAAAGAGACAACTCTGGTAAGACTAAGTAAAACCTTATTACTGCTTTTACAAATAGTACTACGGATGCCTGGTAAATATTTGATTTGAAATTTTTTTATTTATATTTTGCACAATTTGTGTTTGTCATACTTACATTTTTTTCATATATATTTTGTCGCATGCAATTGCATTGGCTCTTTGTAGTGCTATTGTGTATGGAGTTTAATGTGGTTATTTTTACTTTTAATGACTTTTTTAAAATACAATTGTTTGATGCTTTTAGTGTCTTGATGTCATTGTGATATGCAGTTAGATTGATAAAATTCGTCCATTCTCATTCCAAGCGTCTTACTCGGTCACATTTCTGAAGACCCAAACTGTAGAGTAATTTGAATTTTATTCTACTACGATTAGATTCGTATTTCATTCATGTCTGAAGTCTTTCGAAAACTGTAATAGTCCTAAAAATACAAATAAATAAGCTAACAAAAAATTGTATGTTTGAGGCAGTTTTCTCATTCTTTAAGCTTTCACTTTTCTTTATTTTTCCGAGACAATAAAACAAGAAAGAAAATGACATTGCAAATATCAATAATGTAAGCAGAAATCAGTAAACGCCACCCAAGTCTGTTCCATTTCAATTAACAATTAATGCTGCCCAGTATCTTAAAATAAATTTCGCCAACACTGTGAGCTTATTTATATCTCCACTCCGTTGTCCAATATAAAGGGATAATATTAGAAAATCCTGGTTATGAGCGTAGAGCCATTGTCACTGGAATGAGTTCAGCAAAGTTGATGTAGCTTTTCCGATTTATTAAAAGTAATATATTGAATTGTTCCTGGCCATGCATATCAAACAATGCAATATCTTTATAAAGTTACTATATAAAAACATTAAATGAAGTGCTATCATATTTTATGAAATTTGTAAACTAAGCTGCCTACTGGTAATTTGAAAAGTAGTATAAACTATCGAACTTGATTTCTTAAATAATTAGTAAATTATGCAAAATGGCTCATTAAACATTCTTTAAATACGAAATAATTCGTTATAGAGCAATATGAAGCTATATGGATTAAAATATCAGTTAAATACAAAAGTACAAATTTTTACTGGGGTCATTTTTTAAATGTAAAAATGAGGAGTAATAACGCATTCGAGAGTTATCATCAGGTATAGATGGATAATGTACACTGAAGTAACATTTGACTCTATTCCACGCAGAACAATATGAACAAGGTTGAACAGAAAATTCTATAAATGAATGAGACAGTATTATCATTCATCCCCACATGTTTTTTACTCTTAAACTGTATAACAACTGTACACTTTTGAGACATTTTCGTGGATATATACTTTTTCTTTTATATGTAAAATAATTGTATTTCTGTTTATATATTTATTTTTATTTAATTTATGGGACACATCTTAAGATAAATAATAAGCAAAAATGTTTTACATACTCGTATAATAACACTCGAATAATTTTGCAAATTCTTATCAAACCCGATGTATTGGCAACTGGATCAAGATAAAAAATAGCCGCTTAAATAACAATTAACAGATCCGATTTCAGAAGATTACAATCAAACAGAATATGCATGCGGAGCATTGAGAAGTAGCAATTACAATAATATGGATATTTATTACAGTCTACCCTTTTTAAAATAATTTTTTGAAGCAATGATTTTATTATGTATACAGAAACAGTATTAATATACCACAACAAAATTATCCACTGTTTCATCAAATGGTCAACTGAATCTTACGCTTTCAGATAGCCAAATGAACGGGTACAGAATAATCCCCGACGGAAAAATTCGATCAAAGAGAAATCTACGAACACATGAAAGTATGCCAACTGTAGAGACATAATTTTTATATAATAAAAATGTGTAGAATAAACAAAATCATACTTACATTCCCTAGACATCGTATATCCAATTGTGAAAGAAAGCTCATCATGGTGCTATTTGTTCAATTTTTAATAAAATTTAAACTAACTAATCATTTTTTATTTTTTACTTGTGCCACGAAACGATAAATAAAATTAGGCTGCTGTTTGTTAACGAATTTTGTTGTATTTTAGAGTGTTACATTGAAAGTATCGGACATCCAAACTTGCTGTTCACTTTAAAGAACAAGACTTGGGGATTTTGGACGCACGAAGTCCAATCAAATCTGAGTCTGGCCCGTCCAAAGATCTGGTTTACACTGGGAGTCATAGGTAAATGCTATTTTCGCTGTGTTCAAGGAAGTCTGTCTGGAATTAAATGGCGGAGAACATTATCAACTGAATCAGAAGCTTTTCGAAATAGTTTCTTGACTGCTTCATATTTGCAAATTATTATTGGTGTTGTGTTTCCTGGTAATTCATTTGTGTAATGGTTGAGTTTCAGAGCACGTTTTTATATTTTTTGAAGTGCTTCAGTTTCATACGCATTCATTCCAACCATAACCGGTGACGTGTATTCCAGCAACTCTCCGATAGTGCTGTTGTATATCTTTAGAAGTTCTTCAGTTGTTAAAATGGGCTTCAGCTTTATTAGAAGATAATAACAATGATTAGCGTATTTATATGAGAAGACCAGTTTAATTTGTTTTTATTGTTACTCCAAGAGTCTTGATTTCATTAGCAAAATAAAGGTGTTGGTGTGGGATGTTTCTACGGTGTTGAATGAAAGAGAATTTGTGTTTTATCTCCGTTGCCTTTTAATCCGAATAAGTTACACGCGGAGCTGAAATTATCAAATACGTCTTCTTCAATTGTCTGATTAGGATTGTCGTTCTCCAAAAAGTTGATGACGGTATTTGATATATCTGTATATTTGATTAGCGTCGAGTCTAGAGTAGTTAAGCTGATGTGTCGAGTATACATGCAAAAGAGCATGGGTGATAGGATTGCTCCTTGTGGAACGCCAGACGTGATCGGTAGAAGAGTGCTGCAGAAAGTCGGTAACTTTACGTATTGTGAGCGTTATGTAAGTAACTGTCTATACAAATCCACGTGGTGGGTTGGTTGCGTACAAGGAGGAAATCAGTTAACTGTGCGGAATGCAATCAAAGGCTTTGCTGCGGTCGAAAGCTATGATACTTACAGCTTGAGTAGTTGGAATTTCTAGCGTGTTAGTAATGCATTCTTGTACGTGAATCAGAGCGGATACAGTGCTAGAGTTTTATCTAAATCCATATTGGTTTGGTCTGTAGTTGTTTAGAAAGATACTCTGTTAAAAAGGGTGGTTGAGACCCCCAAAAAGGTGATAGGCGTTGCTCCTGAGAAGTACCCTTTAAGGGTGGTACATAACACCCTTTTCTACCACCCTTAGAAAGATATAGGGTGCATTTTGTTCAAAAGTACGCGTTTTCGAGATACAGTAATTGGTAGTAACGATATTAGGCGAATATTGTCTAGTGTTACTTTGTTTTTTTGGATAGGAGAAACAGTGCTTATTTTCCTGTACGATGGGTAGGTACGTTGAGAGATAATAGCGTTATAAATATGTGCCAAAGGGTTATTGATTAGATTAGCACCGAGTTTGAAGCATTTGGCTGTAAATCCACCAGGACCAGTTGACTGGGATTCTTTGATGTTTACCACAATTTTGAGAGTTTCAACAGGAAGAATAACCATATTCCAGTTATCGTCGTATTCATCAGGGAATTCTACCGGTTGGTTTGGAGTTAAGACATTTGCAAGTTGTTCATTGATCATGTTGGCGGGATTTCCGAGAGATTTGATGAGAGAAGTTTATCAATAAAAGGTTGTAGGCTATGCTTATTTGACTTACACCTAAATTTGGGTGTATTTCCAATATCGAGTACTTACTTGTTTTAAGTTTTATTGCCTAGTCTTGTTCAGACTTTAGTAGTTGCGTTTCCACGTTTTTGTAATGTTGGTAGAGAGTAAAGTTCTTCGATCTATAAGCTTTCCAACGTAGGTGTATCAAGTGTTTGCCAATTGGCGTGAACCAAGCTTTATCGTTCGTTGATTTTGGTGGCTTAATTCGTGGAATGGTAATTAAGGCGTTTTTGAAATTGTATATTAAAATAATAAACCTTTTTATCCACAGGTTTTACGTTAAAGTATAGCTTATTCCTGTTTGTGTGGTTTAAACGATACAGAAAACCATACAGATGGCTACTTCTAAACTATAAAGTGATATTTTGGTCAAGGTCGTTGATAGTTCTTTTGTCTCATTTAGATTTATTAAAACGCAGTTGGGATCACTGGCAGAAATTAAAGGAAATCTAGCGATTCACAAGATTTTGTGTCTCCTGAGGTGTGCATTGGGATCGTTAGAGTTAATAAATAATTGAAAATTAAGTTAAAATATTTTTAGACATAAAATAGGTGAAAGTAAAAGTAAAAATTACCTAGGAGGCAGTGAAACAATCCTAAATTAAGTTGCTCACACTTCAACACTCAATGAAATGACAAATGACGATTCTTCAATTTTTGGATTACCTAATCTATTGTCTTAAAAATGTGATCTATTAAATATCTGACAATGCTTCAATTTAGCAGTTCAGTTATATAACATGGTACTGTACAGATTTCGTAGTTTTCCGGGCAATAATACGTTTAAAAATGGTCAGTAAGTCATATTGTTTATATATTACTCAATATCTTTCGTATCTAAACTGCATCTACATAATAATGTTTGTAGACAACTAAACCTTCTGCACTGAAGATCTTCATTCAATTCAGTTGCCAGTCATCCCACAATGACTGGACATGTTTCTACAAAAAGGGAAATCATCTGATGCCCGAATTGTTTAAAAGTTTCATAAATCTTTGACTGTTCTAGGCGCTGGTCTGATAACAGTCTGGTAGGTTGCATTTCTCAAAGAGTATAAAAACATCTTTGAGATTGCGATTATGTGTGTTTGTAAATACCTGCCGAATTTAACCTTCATTTCACTTGATCACCCTACTCTCTCTTGGTAACAGTCGTGTAACAGCCAGTGTTGTCGGGGCCCCCTGAGACGTGGTGCGACTACACGGAGCTACAGGGCATTTTGAATAGGTTTTGCCGTATTAATCACACAGCCTCATCTGGGTGATATTGAACGTTTACAATCCCTTCTAGTTCAAGTTAGATGTATCTCTCTGACACGGACCACTCAGAGGATCTCGGGTTAGTGGCCTCGTATATCTGAGGGGACTTGCGCTCTCTTAACGGGAAGCTCGCTTGATAATGACAACAGCATCAGGAAATACAGCACTTATAGAGCACTTGATGAAGCGTTTGATGACCCTCATAAAAGGCACATATAGACCATGTTATGGAAGAGATCAGTTTATTCGTTACCGATGTGGAAAGTAAAGTAGAGGAGATTCAAGAGAGTCTAGAAGATTCAGATTTTCACAAGACACAGATATGTAAGGAAAACAATGGCATCGATGGAAATATAATCTGCCTCTGGAGAATACGACAATGGTCTGTAGTAGTATCTCACTTCTCTTCTTTGATTTTTGTAGGTGACCGACTGTTGCAATACCCTTCCTCGGCAAAAATATTATTTGGTAACAATGGGCCTCCACAGGATATTCTTCTGCCGAAACCTTATAGTGGAACTGGACATGCAGTGGTGGACAATATTTTCTATTACCAAATTCAAAGTAAGCCGATGATCGCTCGATTTCGCATTCCGACAAGTCCCCGAGCAAACAACGACATTAGGAAGGCAGCTGAATTCTTCACCCTGAAACTTCCGGTGAATTTTACATACTCTACTGTCACTGGTGATCAGCTTTATCAATCCTCCGCTTTCAACGCGATCGATTTAGAAATCGATGACAGGGAACTCGGACTGTGGTTGGTTGCCGCTGATCGAACAAAATCCAATAAAATGTACGTTGCCCATATCAACGCTGCAACCTTTGCTATCGACTACCAAGTGGACATACCGATAAACCCTCGCAACTACGCTAACGGTTTCATTGTCTGTGATGTGCTCTATCTGGTCAATATCAGAAGCATCGAGAAGGAGGCAAACGTCCGTATAGAGTTTGCATTTGATCTTTTCACACATCAAATTCTGGAGATTGGTAAAAATCTCAGGTTTACACTTCCTATTAGACACTATTTGAAGGATGAGGAAGAGCTTTTGACAATGCTGAATTTCAACCCGCGTGATCGTCAGTTATATGTTTGGAATCAGGGAGACCTCATCACATATTCTCTGAAACTCACCAAGAACAAAATCCCATAAATCAAGATGAAAAAGCCGATTTTTGTGTATAAAGTAAGAAATTTTGATTACCAGGAAGTAAACAAATTCACCTGCACAAAATTAGTTTTTAGAATTTCCGACAGCTAACTACGTAATACAATAAATAATGGTTTGACATCCTCCATCAACCTAAAAAATAACATAAGACCTTAACCTACATATGACGAGGCATGATCTGATTGACTGACCTACTTATGACGTCACTTGATGACTCATCCTATGTTATTTTTAGGTGGACAGAGGCTGGTAAAACATTACTACTAATAGAACAGGAAAAGGTGCAAATTGGTTAGCAAGTTAGTAAAGACGATGTATTTATATATGATTTTCAATCGATAATAATGTGAAATTCAGTCGATGCATTCAAGTAAATTGTCATTATCATAGAATACACCATGAACAGGAAATCTAATGTTTGACAGGGTGATATACCAGTGGCTATTTTATGCATGTTCTTTAAACATAAAACTGTTATACTTTCTTATTCTAAATTTCATCTGTGTTGCTTATTAACTAACTGAAAATTATTATTTATTTATATTTTCCGGACAGTATAGCAAACATTGAACAATACGAAAAGTCGATTGTTCCGCAATATATTCCAATATACGTGTCAGCTTTACCAAACAACTCTATCAATTTTCTCGAACTGTGTTAATGTGATATCTAAATTTGATATCCTTTCCGACAAATAGCTTTCAGAAATTATTGGAATAATGATTTTTCTTTAAAGTAATAATGTGAAAAATTTAGTTAGTTTAATTTCAGATGAGCTTCGCCAAACTTAATTTAATTAACGTACATATTTTAGCCAAATTTATCAATTTTAATCAAGAACACATTTTTACTAGCTGTTAGCAGAGAATAATTCACTTTGAAGTGTGCTTAAACTACATATGACGTTCTGAAAACATCAAAATTTACTTTTGACGTGGAAAGCGATTAGGAAAGCTATTTTTAGAACACTTTTTAGCCTGTATTTTGGCAATGCGGATAATTGGCCATATTAAGTCTTTCGATTGTTGCGCGAACACACTGCATCGTTTGACCTCTACATCGAATTGCTTTGTATCGCTATGGTTACAACCTACTCTCAATTGACAATACACGAAGGCACTTATGACTTGATAAATATTTTAGTTTGTGAAGGAGAGCTGAGTGAAGTTAACCGACGTTATTTGTTTCTAAAATAATCCATCGTAAGTAGTGACACATTCAGGTATACCTTGAGAGAAACAAATCAACATATTAAACAGTACTCTACTACAGTAAACAGACACAGCTACAGGCTATTTATATTATACAATGTTACTCAATTATAAGGGCCCGTAACTATAATTGAGTCAGACGAGGGCGTAAGTTTAGTAGAATAAGGGGGCGTAGGTTTAGTGTATTGAGGGGACGTATAATTAAGAAGAGGGCGGAAAACACTCTGTTTTCAGGGCCTGGTTACGGGCCTGATCTAATCAATACTTTTAAATGCAGTCTCCGTCAAAACAAGAAAGTCTGCCTCTATAAAGTCTGTTACATTCACTAAAAAAGTAAAAGCGTTTCGCAAACTGTTAAAATGTCATATGAAAGAATATAAACTGCCAAGACTGTATAATTTTCTGTATTTTGATACAAAAGCGAACAAAACTGGCCGGTTTGTTTCTCTGGTTGAGCTGTATAGACAGACAGACATAAACAGGTTGACACAGTGAAAATGATAAACTACACTACCTAATAAACTACGAATCATGCGTATTTACAGAATATGTACTGTTTGTGACTTGATGAAACAGTTGAATAATATATTAAAATTTACATAGTGCAAGAAATATAATAGACATATGCAATTTATTTAAACAAAAGTTTCCTAACAAATATAAAAATATACTTTAATAGGGATACATTTTGCAACTTGTGATCTGTTAAATTTATAAAATATGTTATATAAATTAGCCACAAAAATTGAGTTTCTTTTTCTTATCCGACAATGTGCTGAATAGAAACGCATCCATGGATTACTGTAATAAAACTTTGATATTTTCATAGCCTTAGTGAACATCATTGTGTATGCCGAAATTAATATGGCATTTTATAGGAAATAGAATCTGTGTATGTATATATTTCAATTAGAGATTTGTATGATGTAGAAATAAATAATTTTATTGACCATAAAGGCTTTTGTTATTGCAGACACATTTCACAGTAATTTTTGTCAAACAATTTATTCAGGATCAATAAATTACGTTATTGGTCCTCTCTGGAGTGATCAATTCTGCCTACGTGGTCGGCTAAAAGGAGCACCACACAAGTGGTGTATCAGCAAAGGTACAAGTGTAATAAAAACACATACGAGTAGCACAATTTTGTAATAATAAATAAAAAAAAAAACCTACCCTGGATTGTCTGTTGTTCTACACAGAGGCCGACAAATCTTGCTTACTTGATACATTTTGCTATCCATTATTTAAACACATACTATATAGTATACTATATACTATAGTAGACCATGTTTGTAGTTGAAGTATTGTCCACTTCAGTTGATAAAATAAAGTAAAACCAC
>JAUYWV010151889.1:0-10062 GCA_032274565.1 Nematoplana nigrocapitula
ACACAATTATAGGACTTTCATTGCAGAAATTTTGGTGCTAACTGGCAAATCCAAAAGCACCCCCCCCCCTGGATGCGCTACTGTCGTGGAACATTTATTATCACTAGTTTTATCTAGGTAAAACTGAATTTAAATCTAGGATTTGTACAGTTAAAATTAATACCACTTTTGAGTTTTCCCGCGCAAAACAACGACAAAACATATGTAACTGCTCACGTGGCATATGCCCTGCTGCAGCCAAACGGGGCCCCTGTGCAGTCAAGAAAGGTGCCTGCGCAGCCAAGAGGGGCCCCTGTGCAGTCAAGAGGGACCCTGGTGCAGCCAAAAGGGGACCCTGTGCAGTCAAAAGGGGCCCCTGTGCAGTCAAGAAAGGTCCCTGCGCAGCCAAGAGAGGCCCCTGTGCAGTCAAGAGGGGCTCTGGTGCAGCCAAGAGGGGTCCCGTGGTGCACTCCAGAGGGGCCACTAGTGCAATCCAGAGGGTCCCTTTGCAGTCCATAGGGGCCCCCATCAGTTTCCAGAAGCCCCTCCTACTGATAAAACAACAGTGAATCCCGTTTTAACCATAGCCTAATATATTTAGGACATTGAAAGGGGCCCACGCTCTTAGGATTAATGGGGAGGGGCAGCTGCCCCCCCTGCCCCCACAGAAGCGCGGTCCAAGTAGACAGACGTGTACTTTATGTCTTGTAAATATTGGGATGCATCGCAAGCGGTACAATGTAATAATAACGAAAACAATAGTTAAACAGCAATTAAAGCAAATATGTGATCTCTGTACAATTCAATTATCCGAGGGTAAAACCTAGAATCAAATAAGAGACGTAATCAAAAGCTTTGTAAATTGAAAAGTCGCGCTGCAAATATGCATCATTTTCGTTGTCCACTGGTGGGCCGAGCACTGCAACATCATCGATGTTTTCGTCCAAAATATGACAGCATTTCTTGAGTCTTTTTGCGATGAATCTTAATGCGATGAGCAGTTGGTGAATTGGCTCTAAAGCATGGTTCTTCCGTGAGTTACGTCTCAATCGAGGCCCAAACAAATTCAACAAACGGGCAATTCCCGACGTGAAAATCTAGTTAACAGAAAATATCTTCATCGCCTAAATAATCCAGTAGATTACAGCGGCCTCTAAACACGCGTTCTCTGCGTAGTGCACGATGAAGGATAATCATATACGCCATTATAATAAAACAAAAGTATAAGGAATAGCAACTTGTATACATAGACAAACGAGAGAAAAAATGAACCAATTGGATTCCACGTAACTTTACGAGTGCTCCTATACACACACGTTTTATTGATCGCCTGCTACGAAGAGTTAATCTTCGTAAATTCACTACGAAGGTTTTATACACCATCCCCCTGCTACTGGTTTTGGAAGACTTTCGCCCCCTCCAGTCTGAAGGACAAATGAACAAATTGCTTACCTTGGATATTGGCCTCTCTGTTGATAAAGCCCATGCTGTTCAACTGATCCAACTGGGAGGCATAGCGCTGTTCCGGGGGTACGCTTTGGTCTTGTTGGAACTGAAGACGCAAACAGAAACCACACACTAACAACTTGTAGCAGCAGTTTGTCTACTTCATACCAAAGAAAAACTCTTGTTACCTCTCTACTGCTTACAAGTCACAATAGTGTACAACTGACTTTTGAAAAAGAATGATGTAAATGAACTAAAACTTAATATATTCATATACGTAGTTAGGTGCTTAGATAAAATTTATTTACAAACATACACATAATATACATTTATTGTGTTTAGTAATTACTTTATTTAAAGTTTACTTCATTAAAGACTGTCAAATGCGCAAATTCACTATACTAGTAGTAGAAGATGCGACTCACATTGGGATTGCCAGCCATCATGTTGACAACACCAGCCAGCATGCTGGCCAATTCCGCCTGGTTCTGGCCTGTACCAGTGGCGGTGGTGCTCGAAGGTGGAGGAGGAGCAGGAGGGACGCCGGTGGTGGCGTCGGTGGAGCCCGTACCTGAGGTCTGTGTTTGGTTGGGCGGAGTGAGGTTGACCGCCGCCGCTGTACCTGTGATTATCTCCGGGGCTTCCACCGATAGGGTATGCATGCCTTGCTGGATTTGGAGCATCGCCTACAAAGGAATACAGGATAGGTGGAAATAATGTATGCGACAAGGCTAAAGGTTGGAGAGGAGGGGAGAAATTATAGGGAAAGGGGAGAGAAAGTGATTTGAGGCAGTGCTGCCAGCGAGGTCAAAGCAAATAAAAACGCAGCCGGTAAAAAACGCAGGAAAGGGTCTATAAAAACACACCTATTTTAAGCTATTTTTCATTTTTTGTCATTTGTAAAAATAGTACCTACTTAAACGGTGCTGCTTATTAACCATAGTGTAATATCTCTATAAAGTAGGTCGCCAAGTCATATGAAGTCAAATTCATCATCATCATCAGGTACTGTCTTCTATTATAAGGTTGGCAACTATAACACGCCAATCATGCCTGTACTCAGCTTCCCTTTTTGCAATCCCGGTGCTTTTACTTTCGCTGTTTTTCTTAATATCATCTCCCCAAGCTTCTCTTTGCTGACCTCTGTCCCGTTCCCCTTCTATCATGCCTTCTAGAACCAAAGGAGGTAGCTGCCCTGAGGATCCTCTCATGATGTGTCCTGCAAACTTCCTTTTTTCTTTTGATCAGACTTTCAACTAAGTGTTTCTTATTTCCAATTCTTTTCAAATATTCGTCATTGGCCACCTTTCAGTCCAGCTTATCTTCAAAATTATTCTGTAACACCACATTTCAAAATACATGCAGTTTTCTATGATCTTTCTGCTAAGTGATCCATACTTCGCTAGCATACCATACTAATACTACTAAAAATATGTAATTTTTTAGCAACCTTTTCTTCCACTTCAGGTTGATGTTATTTCTCAAGAATTCTTTAAATTTCCAAAAGTCAATTTTGGCCTTTTCAATTCTTCTTCTTACTTTTACCTCGCATTTACCATTCTCTAATCCAGCTTTCAAGGTATTTCTATTCAGTCACCTCTTCAAGTTCTTTGCCATCAACTTTGGTTTCACATTTTATCTTTTTTGTCTATTACCATTCTTTTTGTCTTTTTAGCGTTCAGGTTCATTCCAAAATTTATATATTTTTCATTTGGTGAAACCCTTCCATACTATCTGCTATTAATACCATATCGTCTGCAAACGATGTTGTCAATATTTTGACCATTGATTTTTAACCCATCAATGTTACTCAGAGCTTCCTTGATTAAATATTCACTATAGAGACTAAAGAGAAGTGGCGATAAAATGCAGCCTTGTCTTATACCTCTTCTTATCTCAATATCTTCTGTTTCTCTTTATTTGTTCTTAGTTTAATCGTATGATTACAATACAAGTTTGCTGTTAATCTGATTACATGTTTTGGTATACCAGACCTTTCCATTAATTTGTCATGTCTTACTCTCTTAATCAATAAAGCATAAAAAATAGTATTATTGTAACAAAGATCGCTTCACGAGTGCCTTTTCCTTTTTGATTCTCACATATTGTTTTCAATTATTGCAGTAATTATTTTCTTGATTATTCTAAGTAGAATTTTTGCTGCATGTGAGATAAGTCTGGTTCTGTATTCTTTGCATTCCATTGGTTTGATTACTTTAGGTATCGGTAGAACCACACTTTCATAATGTGGGAACCAGGAAAAATCGCGGCATTTCTGGAGGGTGGGCCGGACGGATCCTCCCCTGGACGATGATGTTCCTTGCCCCGCTAACATCCCCGACGCTGGGGAAGGCGTGGAGTGAAGAAGAAGAAGTCATCCTTTTTATATATCTGGTTTATAAGCTCAGTCATTGCCCGAATTCATATATCACCTAAGTCTTGCAAGAATTCTGCATTGTCATTGTTATTATCTTCCCCTGCTGCCTTTCCTTTGGGTAATTCTTTGAAGACTTCTCTTATTTCCTCATTTTTTATTTTCCAGATATTTTCATCTACTTCTTCTATTTATGGTGTTATATTCATTTCATCATTGTAGAGTTATTTTCCGAAATACTTCTTCCCATCTTTTACTTATTATTTCAACATCGTATAGCATTTTTCTACTATGATCTTTTACGCCTAATTGGATTTTCTTTGTTTTTGGTGTTAGGTCTTTAATCTTTTTGAACAAGTTGTGACTGTGTAATCTGTCCAGTTCGTCATATTTTCTTTTGTAATATTATTCTTTAGTCTTCCTGCATTTTCTTTGAATAACTCTCATTAGTTCCGTTTGTGCCTTGTTTTCTGTGTTCACTTCACTTTTTAGTTTTCTCCTGTCTTCCATTTTCTTCATGATGTCAATTGGCATCCACTTCTGTTTCATTTCGTGTCCATCTTTTCCACAAATTTCATCTGCTGATATTGCAATGCATTTTTTTATCTTATTCCACAATACATTTGCTTCTATCTTATTTGTATGTGTTGTTAAACTTTTTAAAGAATTCTTCTTTCACTTCTTCACTTTGCCTTTTATGCAAATTCCAAGCTTTGTACTTGTTCCTTTTAGCTTTGTTTTTGTTTTCGTCCGTACTGGATTATGGTCTGACCCACAGTCTGCTTTTTGAATTTTGAATACTATTTCTATATCTTGTGTTAACAGTATTATAGTCAATTTGTGCTTTTGTTCCTGTGTCTGGTGACATCCAAGTGTACCTAGCGCTTTCCTTTCATTCAAACCACGTATTTGTAACACAAATTACCAGTTCTTAATTGTGCAAGCCAACTCAGACACAACAGCGATTCACACAGGGTGTTTTTTAACATAGAAACTGGGCATCCGTTTGTATTCCTATGGATACCCGAGACCATTAGTGTAAATGCACAGGAAAGGTCATAAATCATTGTCGTGTGTACAATCAACTGATAAATAGTCGGGCAACTCATGTGAATGACAATCAGACCCTTCATTAGTAAATTGATGTTATCTTTGCGACTGTGGGCCGGCTTCTGTCTGCTGTGTTTGTGACCAGTCCTCACAGCGTGACAGCTGAGGGTCTGTGTCATAGTATAAATCAAATGAAGACTTGTCACCAACATAGTATGCCAGCTAGCAAATTTTTTTGTTGTTGTAAAATTCTAAACAAATGCAGAAAAGTAAGATTTGAAAAAACGCAGGCAATATAAAAAACCGCAGCACTGGTTTAGTCATGAGGGTTTTTGCCTACCTCTGATGAAAGTGTCCTGATCCCTACTGTATGGTCCTGATTATTTATGCTTTGCCTTAGAACTTTTTCACTGGTGCATTGTTGTCTTGTGCCGGATGATGTGTCCTACAAATTTTATTCTCCTGCTTTTTATTGTTTGGCTCCATTGTTTCATGTTGCATTTATTGTAAAGCTCTGCATTGGATACCTTGTGAAAGCACTTTATCTCTAGGGTACATCTTAGAAGTTTCCTTTGAAAAATGTCTATTTTCGTTTTTAATTTTATAGTTTTTTTAATTCCACATGTTTGAAGTATTTAAAAAAAGAAAATTGTAACAGTTGTTGAATATATTTACCTCTTATTTTTTAATATGTACAACAATATAGGATATTTTATCTTCAAAGCATAGTAAAACAAAAAACATTTTCATTTTCATATTTATAATTTTTAAAACACATTAAGTTAAATTGATAAATTCACTACATTAAAAATGTCATTTAAATTATTTCTGTTTTACTAAATACTTAATGTAAGAATTTATTTCAGATCAAGTTTTTAAGTTTATATAGTTTTTTAGATATGACATTAAAATTACCAATAATATGCTTTTCTCACTTGAAATGTTCACATACCATATATACTCGTGTATAAGCCGAGAACTTTTGGAAGAAAAAGTAGGGGGGTCAGCTTATATGCGAGCATAATTGAATGTGTATGTAGTTAGGCTAGATAGCTGCAGCTATTTATTCAGACTTATTTTTAGGGAGCAGCTATCTAGCCTGCTATCTATTTAGATAGAAAGGGTGAATAACATAGGAAGAGAAAAATCAATATGATGCTCGTTAACAATTAGTGTGACTAAAATTCAGTAAACAAATAGTGTTTATTAAAAAATATACTAAATTAATTATTATTTGCTATTTAAAAAACAATCAGTTATACATACCCATGCAGCTATATGTTGCAAAAGTAGGGTGGGCGGCTTATACGCGAGTATATACAGTAATTAATGCTTAATGTTCGAAAAATTGTGAATAACTTGTTCAGCAATATTTTTATGAAAAATTCATTTTTCTGTTCTTTTCGCTAAAAAATTATTTGCATTGAAAATAATTTAATGGCATATAAAAATTACTGGCAAATGAAAGACTTTGAAGATTATGAAATGTATAAATTGATTTAATATATTACATTTTTTCATATTAATTTAATATTATAATTAATTTAATTTAAAATTACCTAATGCTGCAGTTACTTATTTGATTTTTTAACTTGTATTACAAACCTTCTACATTACGTACATGTATGTTGCATTAAAATAAAATATTACTATACAAGGAAATAAGTTACTGTATTACTTTATTGATAATTAGCTATATAGGAACCTAACATATGTTTAACTTTTGTTTTTGTGTATATAAGGAATAATATTAAATGTACAATTTTACACTACTTTTATATATAAATTGAACATAGTACATATTTCACATAAATACTTTATTCTTTTATAGCTTTGTCAGATACACAGCATATTGTTATTTAACATTAATTTCACATGTTGCAACTTAAATACTGCTTCATAGTATATTTAAAGATGTAAGCATGCAACATGTAATTCCGTTATACTGTCATAATGAGGATATAATGGGTCTACCAAATTATGGATAAACTTTGGGAAACAATGACATGCGATTGAAAAGGCTAGTTTTGGTATAAATAAATCCTCATTAAGCAAATTAAAATTTCTGCATAAAATTCACAGACTTTTTAACTTATTTAAGGTTATTAAAATTTGTTGGCCACTTATGTAATTCTGTTATGCTACCAAAATCTATGTCATTCCAAAAGTATACTACATTTTTTTAAACAAAAAAATGTAAAAATATGCTCAACACATCTATTATCCCTCATTGACACCCAATTTTAAATTTACTGACATCATTTTAATGTAGAATTTTACTTGTGAATGTAATTCCATTACATGGAAATTACCCAATACTAGTAGTCCTGATTTCACTTTTCTTAATGTTTGATGCAATGCCTTGAACTTTTCAAACTTTTCATTTTATTTTTTAATTTTCAACATTTTTTATAAAGTTGTTCATTAGTCATGTGTGCAGTTCAAAAGATGTTTAAGGCCCACATTTTCACTTTTACGGTAGTTGTAAAGAGTCTAATTTATTTTTTTCTGATTTGATCTCCAGATTTATAAAAGGTTACCTATGCTTGTTCTTTTCTTATTTTGATATCAACCCTTTTGTCTCAAGATAATTTGGAAATATTGGATTAAATTTCATAGCTTTAATTCTTTTGCATTACAATAAGTGCAGGCAAACTGATAATATTACCAAACCTTTGATAAGAACTTATACTAATTGTTTAATTACATTATTTAAAAAACATTTATCAATATTTTAATGCTTCTACTAGGTTATTTCAAATTAATAACTTATATTGTCTAAAAGCCAACTTCTTTATTTCCTGAACCTAGTTATATGAGCTATATTTTGCAATATTTTTTATTTTTTAGTAAATAAATAATTATAATATTTTCATGTAGAAAATTATTTAATTTTTTATATTAAGCTATTTTTCTAGATAAGAAATACTATTGATTTTGTGGCTATCAAAAGATTTAATTATGAATAAATCACTTATCAATTCACAATAAGATAATAAATAAAGTAATTATTTGCTTATAAATAATACTAATCAAAATAGAAAAATAAATGTTTTTATGAATATATTTCTGATAAATTATTTATATTATAATTATTTGCAATTTTGTTATTAATTTCATTTTTGTTTTAAAAATAATTATAATATAGTTTAATTTATAATTAGTAGCTATTTGATATTAATGGTTCGTTTTTTATAATTAATAGTACAGTGATGATAAAGTCACACAGTCAGAAAAATCAATGTGATGTGTTTAGACAGTAATTTGTATTTAATCCACTGACATCTTAACAACAATTGGGCATAAGAGTTTAGGCATAGATAGCAAACTTCAAACATTTATTCAAATTTTGAATTCAAATCACTGACTGTTTAAAATTGATAAGAGTAGACAGCAAACTTCACTTCATTTATTCAAAATGGTTTACAGCACTGCTGAATTGTCTCTGATTGAAAACTATTTCCAAACTGGCAACTATTCTGTGGACAAAAATGATTTCCTCGATCTTAATCCAGCAGCTCCAGTTGACCCACAATTCCACGATTAAACGGCTGATTGGCAAATTTCAAATATCAGCGTCAGTACTGGATGAAAAACATTCTAGTAGACCTTTATATGAAGAGGATTATATTGCAAATGATCAAGGCAATGTCTGAAACACCCCAAATCCCATAAACTATTATGATCATCAGACCATCTGCCTCATCAAATGCTATAGAATTGTAACTATTGTGGCGAATTGAGACAGATATTTTCTTTATAGACAAAAAACTATAAAATCAAAATGTTTAAAAACCACCCATATTATCAAAATACTGCATGCAGTGGCAACACTGTCAAGGTACTCTTATTACTAGTCCAAGAAAATCCCTTAGAAAGGTTTCACAATAAGTAGGTCTGCCATAAAATTGCCAGAAAAATATTGCATCTTTTTCCATATAAAACCTCAGTGATAAAAGCACTATATGATCAAGATTATGCAAAAAGTGAATGATGTTCTGTGATTGCCTCATTACAGTGACTGATAAAGATCACACAATCATGAATACTTGAAGCTTGGTTTTATCTGTCTAGGTAGCTATGTCGGGAGAACATTTTTTTCTGTTTCTTTAAAGCACAGTCAACAGTGACAGATATTGCTCCTTTATTGACCAATTTGTGTTGACCTTGTCTGATAATGAGAGGCAACATGCTTGATTTCAGCAGGATAATGGAACTACCTATACATCACATCAAACTACTCAACACGTTGATCAGTTTTTTCAGAATAAAACAATTGACAGAGATCTTTATCTATCACATTTACCAGGTCTGACCCCTTTCGATTTTCATTTATGGGAATTTCTGAAAGATATTGTCTGTGAAAAATTCCACAGCATTGGCTGACCTGTATAAATAGCATAACCAAAGATAAACGTAAAAGAATATAACCTCTAATGTATTAAAACATGTTCATTTATGTCTTTCTGAGAATGGTAAACATGTTGAATATTTGTTATAATATTGGAATCTGTTGTAATCTGTAATTATGTTTTTAATTGTCAAAACAATTATTATCTATATTTTTTAAATGTTGTTATTCAACAAATGTTATTTATTATTGAAAATAGCAATTTTTATTTTTTCGAGTTGTGTGACTTTATGATCACCTTGTATTAGTTATTTTGATTTATTTTTTTTAAATTATTAATTAGCATTTTTTTATTTAATAATAAATTTTAGAACATTTAATAAATTATTGATTTCTTTTTTAAAAAAACTAAAAAAATGAATAATATAATTTAAAATGGATTCATCTATATAATTAATTATGTAATGTCCGTCCGTGTGTCATGCCTAAAAATGTGAATAACTAAAAAATGGCAGCGCGTATATGAATGTGAAATTTTGCACAAAGATCCGGTGATGGGGGAAAAATATAGTGTCAAATTTTGGTTTTGGTCAGGTTACTGGTTTGGGCTTGGGCTGGAAAGTCAGGGTTTGGCCTATAGGAGAAGCCATAAGAATACTCTGTCTGTCTGATAAAGTCAGGGTTGGCCTATAGGAGAAGCAATAGGAATTTGAATTCTGAAGTGACTGATATAATATACTGAATATAATGAATTTAAATTCTACAGAATAAGAGATTAATTATTGCAATGCAAAATGAATAAACTACAAAATAAGACTCAATTCCCTATTTTGTTGTTTAGTCATGTCCATCGATGGTAGTG
>JAUYWV010151900.1:0-10059 GCA_032274565.1 Nematoplana nigrocapitula
TGAGTCCGCCAGGCACTTCCTCCTGTCCTGTTCCGCCTGGTCGGACATTCGCTTCCATCTTTGGGGTCCCTCCCCCAACCCCCGCTTCAATTTTGACAAGGTTAGGAAGATTGTGTTGTTCCTAAAGAGGACTAGTTTGGCTAGACCCCGAGGATGGGTCTCGGGGCCCGCACGCGGGGAACTAGAAGAAGAAGAAGAAGGCATTGTTGGTCGCATGCGCAAGAGGTAGAGAAAAGATTGTCAGCTAGTGGGCCTGTTTGCTCGCTTGCCTACATATTTAGGAAGAGGTCGTTATATGAAACAGACTATGACGTGTAATTTCTGAGATCCTATAAGTCACCGACAAAAATGACGTCAGTACCGACTAAAACTCTTATCTTATTGGTTCTTTTTTTGGATTTCGACTGGGGTTTCCTTCTAAATTCATCTGCTCGTAGATTCAGCCGCTCCTAAAAATAGCTGCTAGTAAATTTAGGAGCTTCTAGCAGTTTTATAAAACAGAATTTATTTAAAGAGCTGCTAAAGTGTAGCTTCTAAAGTTTTATGGAACAGGCCGTGCTATCTATCTAGAATCTAGATAGACCCCACTGATCTCCCCTGCGCCACTCAGTTACTAATGCGTTTCACCCTCCGTTTCGCCGTGCTGTTTCTCAGCTTCCTGTTCGTTCGTAGTGTTTATCTCCCTCCCCCATCTCAACTGACTCTACATTTCCATTCCCTCTTTAGTCGTGAATGCGAGCTTAGGAGAGCCATAAACGTCAGCTCTTTCCATCCCATCTTAGCAGTAATTTCTCTAGTCATCTGCACTAGCTGGTATGCCCGGGAGGAAATGAAAGCTTGTATAAGAATGGCTCATCCAGGCCAGGTTACTGAGGCAATGAAAAACTTGCCGACCATTACTGCTAAATCTGCTGATAAGCGTCAGGAGTATTTACTCGCCGTGTATGATTTTGATTGTATGTTTTGGAATGAGATAATACACTTTTAGAAAACTAAAAGACATTTTAAAAATAAACATCCTTTGGTGTAAAATTTGGCGCAGTACGATTTCCGCGTTTGTATATGCATCACGTTCACACAGACAGACTGGATTCGTATTTGTATATACATATATAACTAAAGAGAATTGTCAATTGGCGACTGGCTTATCCATCAGATACATTAGGCAGGCAATACACTGCAGATCTGTACTACCCCCTAGCTTGTACTAATTTTCACCAATCCATTCCATTTCAGGAGCCAGTTGGGTGACTACTTGCCCGAAGAAGAGATGGCGCTAATCCGACTGCCAAAACAGCCCAGTGGTATCAAACGAACCAGTTCCGTTACTACAGACGAGACTTCCAAGAACGTTACAGATTTAAAATCCGATTCCAGTTCCCTTACTACAGACGAGACTTCCAAGAGCGTTACAGATTTGAAACCCGATTCCAGTTCCCTTACTACAGACGAGACTCCCAAGATCGTTACAGATTTGAAACCCGATTCCAGTTCCCTTACTACAGACGATACTTCTAAGAGCGTTACAGATTTAAAAGCTGATTCCAGTTCTGTTACTACAGACGAGACTTCCAAGAGCGTTACAGATTTGAAACCCGATTCCAGTTCACTTACGACAGACGAGACTTTCAAAATCGTTACAGATTTGAAAGCCGATTCCAATTCCGTTAGTACAGACGAGACTTCCAAGACCAGTACGGATGTGAAAACCGACTCCAGTTCGGCGGTATCCAGTGCGTCAAAGACTCTCTCTTCATCGAAATCAGCATTTGAAGAGACCTCCGAGGAACAGCGGCTCAACGGGGAAATCGATGAAATGAGGAGTAAAATGGACGCCATCGTGTCCAACAATTCGCAAGTTGTCGACAACATGGAGGAGTCTCCAATCAGTCAAACCGCCGCTAACTCAGTTCCACGGAAGCGCAAATCCTCGGGTGATCCGCAGTCTCCCAATGGCGTGTCCAACAAGCGGATATTCAAATTGCCAGAGGAGGTACGTACTGTACACAATGTCTGCCAACGCACTTCGTAGAATAAATACAATAAACTGAACAGATTTTCGAATGGCAGCAGACAAAGGATGATTTGACAGGTTATCAGAATGTGTCTGGAATGCATAAACTAAAAGAAAGGAAAAGTGATAGTAAGGTTTGGCATGGTGTTTGTGAGAATTGTAGGAAGCTAAGACAAAAAACGAGGAGCTCTTTGAATAGGGAAAAATGGACTACCGTAGTGGTTGTGGTTGGATTACCAAGCCCCTTCCAAAGGCTGGGGGAGTGGGGCAATCACTGAAGCGCGCGCCCGGCCATTCCAGTAACCCTGACCGGGTGCCACCAAGGATCAAGAATATGGCGACAGGCGAGGCCCGGACAATAGTCAGGTCTTGGGAGTCTTGTTACATGATGAACAACGGGGAAAGGTTAATGGCCAATGCGGTGTAGATAGGAGGTAAGGGGGGGGGGAGGTAACAGTGAAGGAGGTAGAGGTTGTTGTTGTTGTTTCTCTCGCACCATCCAGGACTGACCACTTTTCGCCAAACACATGCTTCAAAGCAGTGTATAAGTGAATCGGGCCTGAACGTCCGCCGTCTGGTCGGAACTTTCCCCACTGGGACGCGTACCACGCTGGCTTGTGTAGCTCACCCAGTTTAGGCTCGCGGTAAAGTTGTGCGGCACCGCAGCACTTCTCTCCGTATATATACATTCCTATATTTCCCATTCTAAAGCATTTCTCATGGCTCCTTTCAGGCTTCGGCGTGCTGCTGTTGTTGTTGTTTTTCAGGACACCTCACTTGGGCATACAAAGTGTCTCAGAAGGGATGCTAAACCGTTTGATATCACCCAGGTGAGGCTGTGTGATTAACATGCAACAGAGGTGGACACCAGCCCTCACCCAAGCGATACCCAAACTTTCTATGGCATTATGCGCCTCAGAAGGTTGGTCGCAATTTAACCAAAAGCCCAACTTTCACAGAACACCATACATATGCCCAAGCCTAACCAAGATGTCCTGTTTGCACGTGAATTCGCACCACCTCTGAGGGTGGTCCCCGGGGACACACCGTGTGCGCAGAGGCACTGGAGGTTTCACGATTGTGCTGTTGTTGCGTTAAAATGCCTTCTAAAATCTAAGAAAAATATAGCCAAATTTCTGAAGGATTAGAACGTTAGAATTTCCCGAATTACATAGGCTGTATTAATGGGAAAACATTACCAAAATCCCATTACACAGAGCTAATCCCTTCAGGAACCAACTGAGAGATTCTAAATTATCATTTTTTTAAATTTGTATGTCGCTTTTTTGGAAGCAAAATAATTTACTCTGACTAGGTTTTTTAAGATGTCTGATCTACAATAAACAAAAATTGCGTCCGAACAAACTCTTCTTACTAAATGCCCATATACCTTATTTGTCACTGGATATTGTGCTGCAGCAATCGTACGCCTGGGCTTTTTCGAGAACAAGATCTCACTGAATATATATATATATTTTGTGTTCCTATCCAGAAAATTTATTTTTGTGGCGCTACCCTTTTTCGATATTGCGGTCAACGGCTCCCCTTTCATTGTTGCTTTTCATTCGTGGGTGGTGTGCGTGTAGGACAGAACAGTTAAACTGAGTTCAACTAGCGTGTAGGAGCAGTTATGTAGGTACACGAACATTTCGCATCTACACGGTGGCCAATCAAATGTAACTACATTTCGGTGAGTGTGTACACGCGAGAGTTGGCACCCACACGTACTTCATAAGCAGCCTCTACACCGCATGTAAACGCGACTTCGGGCGAACCGAGCGGGTGCATGGGAGACAACCGGGGATTGAGTACTGTTGTCACCTAGCTTCGATTCGTAGTTTCTTCAGTCGATGTTTATTTACCCATTTCTGGTCTGTGTCGTTCGGTAACATTAGCCGTTTCCCCTTGTATTTATAGTAGGACCATCTATTTAACTTTGTCATTTTTTTATTTTTTAGCTCGAATCTACGTGATCCTGTCATTATCATGTTGTGTCACTTTCATTTGGAGGTTCGATAACATGGTTAACTACGGAACTACATACATTGTATATCAGTCATTATTTTTGTAAGACTAGCTTTGGCGTTCCAAGAAACTGGGTATTTGTAAAAATAATGAAAAGTCGAAATTAAGACCACTATGAAATGATTTTTATGCCTTTGTTTTCCAAAATATGAAATTGCAGTTATGCTCACTTATACGATGATTTATAGAGTAGTTACAGAGGTTACATGTAACTGGATAGTATACCATTTTTTAAATGGTCTCACTTTCGGCTTGAAATTCTGTGGACGTCAAAAGAATTTCTCATTTGACAGATCAGAGCTTTGAAAATCGTGTTGTGTACAGATTTTGTTGTTAAATAAATATTGAATAAAAATGATTTCGTTTTCAATTTTTATTAAAGAAAGGCGTGGTTAATAGTGTTCGGAGAAAAAATCAGCGATATGTGAAATGACCGTCCATTATTTGGTTTATTGATTGGCAGACTAATTCGGTGGCGCGAATCGCGCTGCGATGGTCCCCACGATATCACGCCAACCTTTGGTTCCCCGTCTGTGAAACTTGGAACGTCGTCTGACCATTAATTGGGATTAAAAGATCAGTTTTAACGGCAGAATCTCTAAATTGTTATCCTATATTGGGAAAGTTGTGCCTATGTTCCAAAACTGATGGAAATTGGAACTCGTAATTTATTACTATTGCTAGTAGTCACAATAATAAGTGGTAACTGTTGTTAGATGAAACTTAATAGCACTACAACTATTTCCCAGAAAGGCAATGGTTTTGAACGCTGATGTTTGTGGTGGAAAGAAGTCGAATCTAGGCCACCGTGACTCACGACTTTCCCATACTTTGACGCTGAATGGCCGATATGCTGTACAGAACATTCAACTACGTGTATTATGGGTGGCTCCAAGTCGAAACTCAATCCTACTACTGCTGTTTTTACCTTAATTTGTTCAGGTTGGATATATTTCTTAGGAGTTTAAGCTATTTCTTGTCAAATTTTTTAGTTGACCATGACGCTATTTTGCTTCTGAAACTAGCCGTTGTCTAACGAGTTGCTTATATTTGGGCTACTACACTATTTTGATTTATTTGTCTGCAATAATATACCCGCATTATGGTTCATAATTTATTTTTTTGGTTGACTGCCAGGAAAGCATTCTATTATAACTTAGACTCATAAATCTAAATTCTGTGGTTAGACCATATAGAGTATACCACAGGTTAGACCATATAGATAAACTGTTGTTAACTCTGTAAAATATAGAATAGGAATACCGCTAGCTGATGCGACATTGGGATAGACTGTTATTATTTACCACCAAGGCTGCAACCGCATAAAACAAAAGACTATAGCAACAGGGAACACGAATCCTAGCAAATGGGTTTGTATTCCGGGAGAATCAACACACTTGGCTGTCAATACAGTGTGACCTACTTTTAAATTATAATTTGCGCTGATACTAGGTAGAAGTGTTGATCTACGATAAGTAAGTCAAAGCTGTAAACAAAGACATGAAAATCATATACAGTATAGGTAGATTATCCTTATAAGCTTTAAACGTAGTATAACTGGGTTAATCAATTAATCGTGGAAACAAAATAATAAGCAAATATTTTTAATAGTTCTGTTAGCCGGCTTCCGACCGCAGGAAGGGCTAACAAGAGAGAGAAGAATGAAGAAGCTAACCCGACTTAAGTAAAGATAAAAAGGTGTGGTCGCAACAAACAAAACTTTATTATACACAACACAGCCACCTAGGGCATCACGCAACAAAGAGGTCAACTATTACAAACTGGGCACAAAACTCAACTCTGTTCCCTAACTCTCTGGTTAACAAACCGACACAGGACAAAACAATAATGGCCTAGGAAGAGGTTGCCGTATTAGTACTCACAGTCACGGAAGAGAACAAAAGAGGCGCACAGCGCTGGTATCTGTCTGCAAGATCGTGGAGGTACACGTGAGTTCTCGTCCGAACTCTCTCGGGGGGAACACGTCAACCCCTTCGTCTAAAGCAACCAGGCGAAGAAACAAGAAGAACACATAGTCCTTCACTTGTAACTAGCAGCGGTCCTGGGGATAGTCATTAATCTCGTTCACCTCCCTGCCACAGTCTACACCGTATTTCAAACTCTTTGTGTCGATCTCTGTGTGTGTTTCGGCAGAATACTGACCTACTTAAATACAAATCAAACTGAACAAAAACTCCAACCGGCTGAACATAAGTCTGAATACAAAGATCAATACCGCCACAGCAGAGCGGCCAAACTGAACACCACTCCAACACACAACTGGAAAAATAGCTGCCTGACAACTCACCGCTAATAAACCGAAATATACAGAGTGCCAACAGTACTAATCTTAGAAAGAATTCAAAAGTGTTTAATTTTAGTAACAAAACAGTAGATCAAAGGTGTATGGAGATACCAGCGTAAACGTTTGTCGGCCAGGGAACAAACAATAAACAGAAAGACGGAATTAATGAAATATATCTGGAAGGAACGTAAAAACACTAAATCACAAATCTGATAACAAAAAATATAACCTCACCGAAATAAAGTATATTGTCTCAGTAACATTGTAAAAATATAAATATGAAAATTTATATAACTTTTTGTCCTTGGCATATACATTACAATATCTATTTTGTTAACATTACAGTCTGTTGCCTCGTCTCCTCTTTATAGATGTAGTTGCCGTTTTACACAGAGCACTATAAACAATTTCTAAAAGCCAACTTCTGTCGAGTTCGCGTTACACATAATATATTTTGTTTATTCTTAATATGGTCACTAAATTATGTTTATTTTCAAGGTTAGCGATAATTTTAAATAACTTTTTGTTTCCAGTTGTTAAATGATATTTTGCAGAAAAACTACTTTTATAAGTACATACTGTGTTTATAAATCTTATTTATTTAATGTATACATTGTTTTATTCAAATTAATTCATATACTGTAGAATAAGAATATTACAACCTAAAAGTGTTTATATAATTAAATATATGCGTCTGTAATAATCTCTGGGTGTTTCTGATAAATACCACTCCCAAATTCAATCTTTTTGGTGCTTTCCTCTTCCTTGGCAGACACGGTTTTCAACGTAATTACTTTTTTCTTCTTTCAGTAGAATGGTATTCGTAGAAATTGTCAAAAACCTCAATTCTCATTTTTTTCAAAGTTTTGCTGGTCAATTTGGACAGTTTTTTTTTCTATGTCCATTTTGGTCCAGGACTTTGACAATTTTTTAGCCTCACATTAAAAAAATAAGAGATTTCACCGCTGTAAGATTGTGCTTCATTTTTTCACCGCAATATTTAAACGCTTTCTTGGTAAAAATGATTAAATTCGCCGCAATACATATTAAATAATCATATTTATTAAAATAAGGGATATACTCACATTAAGGTAATCTCGGGGATGCATAACTTTTTCAAAAAGTTTGAAGCATGTAAACTATTTAAACGTAAAGGTAGCTTTTGGCGGAAATGCACATAAACTTCCCGCATTCATTTATAAATATTAAATATATTATTCAAAGAAAAATGACATTCATAATTAAACTATGTAATATAATATGTAAGTGTAAAATTTGATGAGTTTGTCTGTATAAATATAAAATATTGATATTATACATAATTATAATAAATAATTGTACTACATATACTGACGAGTGACGAAGTTGCGCCTTAAGTATAGCACAATATAGGTAGGCAATTAGCGAGGCGCAATATTGTGCGAAGATAATTTATTGTTATTTTTTATTATTTTTATATTATGGAAAGTATAATTCTAAAAAACTAATTTTATTATTTAATTTTAGGATTTTTAGAAATTAAACCTTTACCATATTATTATTATAAACTAGACAGGTCGTAGATAATGTTGAAAGCGCAGTGTCGGAGAAAGCGGATGAAAGTGAGGCGGGTCAGGAAGTAGCAAGCATTTCCAAACAAGCATGTGGTGCCAAACAGCAGTCGCTACTGGGACACATTACAGTGCATGAAGCCGATGAAGGAGATCAGATGAATGAAATAGTGTCTCACCTCAAGCGCATTGAACTGAAGCTTGATGGCATTAAGTCTGTATCAACAAGTACTCCCTCAGCTGTCACTGCCCCGCTTAATGAGTCAATTGGGCAAGTTGACAAAGAGTTACAAGCATTAAGACAATCCCGCAACTTGACAGAGTTGGTTGAGACTTCCAACACTTTCCAACTACATTTTCACGATGGACAGGCGCTGATTAGATGCACATCCTGTTTCGAAGTTCAGCTGACAGCGAATCCACAAGCAAGGAAGTTGTCACCTTTTGACGCTAAGCAACTATTATCCTCAGGACCATCACGTGGCTCCCTAAGTACTGGCCTCGTCATTGGACCCAGTCAGCTACAATGCCTATTAGTTGGAAAAGGAGACACCTGGTATTCTTTTAAGAACAACCTACTTGGCCACGCTTTCCTCGGAGAAGGCACCAACCTCCACCGCAAGGCCACTGCTCTTCGAAACCAACAGATGGCAGAAAATGAACATTCATCAGTGGTTACTCATCACTTGCTGAGATCAGCCATCACTGCAATCGACCTGCGGGCTGGCGGATATCATTACGAATCACTAGTGGCATATCTCGCGGCCTGCATGGTTGACGTCGGCGATATCTCTCATTCGAGCAACATGTTCGTCCCTCTTATTGAGTCCCTAAGGGTGGCCGTGGTGGAGTTGGCCTCTGAATGGCTGAAGGAAATTCTTCCTTCAACAGGTCTACGCCGCCACTTTTACGTCACGACTGACAAATCAACTCCACTGCGGGTCACAAATCAGGCCGCTATCCTAGTGACTCGAGACAACACTGGAAAGGCAGTTGCCTACCCCCTCGGTGCCCCTAAAGTCTATACTGACGAGCTACGCGGTGGGGCTGAAGATCTCGCCATTCATCTCATGGATACAACAAAAGAAGGTGGTGGTTTTACAACAGACGACCTCACATTCATGCAAGGAGTATCTGCAGATGGCCAATACCAGGCGCAAGGCTTCAAATCTCGATTAGTGAAAGAGCTGAACATTGAAGAGCCTTTATTTGCCGTAACCTGGGATCCGGCTCATATACTGAACCTGGGCTTCAACGAGGTTCGTGATGGAAAGCACGGGTTTCGGCAGAGCTCCATGCATCTAAAGCGGTTTATCAACAGGGCCAACAGCTTTCATTCCATGTTTGGTCACGGTAAAGGATACGCAATTCTGAAGGAAGTCGCTGACGAAATGGACCTGCATGCATATGCTCCAGGAACATTTTCCACAACAAGATTCTTTAGCAGCAGTATGCTTCAGTGGCAGAAGATTGAAGCCTCATATTCTGCATACTGGAATGCTTTTTAACGCCTCCATCCTAACCGAGACGAATGGGAGACATTACAGTTCATCATTGGAGGATTTGATTTCATTGCCGATCTCCTCATTCTTCTTGATGTTTGCTCACCCCTGATGACCTTCCAAATTGGTTGCCAGAAGTTATCAATGACTTTCTGGAAGTCATACCTTTGGTGGCCAAAAGTTCTACGGCAGCTTAATCGTTGCGATGAATTCACGGCTTCCTCATTCCCAAAATATTATCCTGCACGTGATGAGATAAACGCTGGAGGTGAATATCAAGGGGTGATTCTGAAAGAGGGCTGGCTAATAACTGGAACTGTTCCATGTGACCGCAAGGAAGATGGCGCAGGAGCCGAAATGGATCGCGACGACCAAGAGGAGATTGACCCTGCTGATCAGCCACACCGACGAAGGAGGAGGTATGACTACCACTGGAGCGAACGTGGTGTGGAGGAACCCCTACAAGATGGCCAACGTCTGGCATCCGATCTTGGTCAGGCGCTTAATGCCCGATTTCAGCAAGCATCCGATGTGCTTGGTCCCCTCCTCAACTTCAAATCCCTTGACATCCCTACGATTATTGGTTTGACAACGGGTCACCGGACACCAGATGGCACTATCAGAATCACAGAGAGAGCGCTTTTTGAAGATTTTGGAATCAAC